>JAQGCP010000018.1:0-30331 GCA_034699885.1 Acrobeloides thornei
AACGAAAACATGAATCAGAATTTTCGTTTCAATAACCCAAAACAATGTTCAAATTGGATAATTTTCGTGTCATTTTGCTCGTCTCATTTAGCTAAAAAAATTACCACAATGTTCATTATTGACATAAATCTGAATCGATCGCAAATTTTTTGCTTAGAAGATTTGAAAGTTCAAATTGACCCACTTAGAAATTTTTTCATAAAAAAATAATGTCGGATTCCTCTCATAAGAATATCCCTAAAACAGTCTGATCTTTGATCTGATCTCCTGCCGGGTCAAGATTTACGGCAAGGATTCTATTTTTTTCGTGTAACTTTTTAAATTTTTTGTAACTTTCGACTATTTTTTTGTAACTTTTTTCAGTAAAGGTAAAAATATTTTACTAAATAAATCCGGCTGCACCGGGGTTGCCCACTCTTTTGACCTGCAGCCTAAGGTTACAATAGGAATACACCTCCCCTCCCCCTCAGCGGAGCCTTTTTGCCCACCCTTTTAACCTACAATAAGTGTTTTTGTAACATTTGGAATCCAAACGGCATCAATCCCTTCGCAGGCACGGTTAAATTTTTCATGCAATTTTGTATTGTAAATATCTCGTCAGGGACAACAAATTGGAATTTACTTCCAAAGAAAAAAGTGGTTGTCCCAACGTGAACTATCTTTTCCTCTTTTGAATAAAAAAATCGATTCAAAAGTGGACTGGTCCTTTAACATTAAAACTCATACCAATTATTACCACTTAAATATTATCATCATTGTATAAATATTAAAAGATGGCCTAATCGAGAAAGTAAAAAATTATATTAATTCTGGTCGAAATTAAATTTTACATTGGGCAAAAACGTCTTTATCCTTAATCTAATACTCAAACAAGTTGCCGTATTTTTTTTGGTGTCATCTGAGATTAAAGACTAGCGCAAATCTTGTCCGATTCCTTAAGTGAGAGTATTTACAACGAACGAAATTCAATGATGAGTTCTATACACATCAACAAAGTAAATCGTTGCAACTTGTTTAAACTAAGATATGGATAGCTCGTCATCTGGGATTAAAGACTAGCGCAAATCTTGTCCGATTCCTTAAGTGAGAGTATTTATGACGAACATAATTCAATGATGAGTTCGATACACATCGAAAAAGTAAATTGTTGCAACTTGTTTAAATTAAGAAATGGATAGCTCGTCGATAAAACTAGGTGCGATATTAGGTCTGTTATCATATACCGAAGTAAACATTTTATTTTATTACTAATTAAGAAAGGATTTAGTTCTTTTATCATGTTGAATTGATGAAAACTGGTTTTCATATGGATTCTATTTATAATACGACAATTTTTGGAGATAATGATTATGTATACTTAAAGATTTGAATAGTTTCAGATTAGCAACCAATCAGCTGGCATAAAGAATGCCTAAAAGAAATGCCTGAAGCCTGAAAGAATCAGGCAAAAATGCCTGAAGCCTGAAAGAATCAGGCAAAAATGCCTGAAGCCTGAAAGAATCAGGCAAAATGCCTGATGCCTGAAAAAATTGAAAAATTCCTCAAAAATTTTAAGATCTTTTTTAAGTGTCCGGTTTTTTGTGCGCCATTCTATAATTATTTTTTTTATAGAATGACATGCATGTTCTGGGCCATAGTTTAAAACTAATAAGATATAAAGGCTCAGTTATCGGCTGTACCATTAGCTTTTTATGCAGCCTACTGTCTTTTTTATATGGGTGGTCATTTTCAACGACTGTTAAATTAGATTTACCTATGATACGGGTAAATTTTTTTGTACTCTACTGTACTATCAAAGTGAGAAAGTTCGGGACTGTTAGGAAAAAATCGTGAACAAACGGAAAAAGTTCGGGGACAGCAATTTTATAGATTTCATGGTCTCGAACGTTGAAACAGTGAAAGATCCAAAAAATTCACAAAATTCCTGTCCCTAGACTTTTTCCGGTAGTCCCCGGTCCCCGAACTTATTCTATTTGTCCCCGAACTTTCTCCTCCTATTAAAATACAATACTCTAATAACTTAAGATTGGATCTATAATTATACTTTTGTCGGCCATCCCATATTCCGTTCCCTTATTCGATTTAGAAGATTCTGAACAATACATCAACCTAGCACGTTTCATGATAGGAATAGGATGTACAATTACATGCACATTTTGTGTTTCTTATTTATTCGGGTCAACCAGAAAATGCTTTCATAAAGATCAACATAAACTTATGGGATTTATGGTAGTAGTCATTTGTCTTATGTATATATAAAATTTTAGCCATCATTTAGTATTATTGGTGAAATATTAGGAATAACTTTACCATTGATAATAAAAGATAGGCTTTGGTTGGCAATGCACTCACTCGGCTCGATATTAGGTAACCAAACAGAAATAGTGACTTTTAATGTTTTTTATACAAATCTTATTTTACCGAACATCTTGGTCTATTCTGTCCCCAAACTTCTCCATCTATAACTATACTACAGGGTAGCGCACAAAAAACCGGATACTTTAAAAAAATATGCCTGAAAGAGTCAGACAGAATGCCTAAAAGAAATGCCTGATGTCTGAAAGAATCAGGCATTTAAAAAATGCCTGATGCCTGAAAAAATTAAAAAATTCCTCAAAAATTTTAAGATCTTTTTTAAGTGCCCGGTTTTTGTGCGCCACCCTGTATTAAACACATTTGTAGTAATAACCCCGTTAACTTACACGTGGAGTTCAACTGTCACTCAATATGAGAATGATGATCAATGTGAGAAAGACGATTTTATTCAAGACTATCGACTTAAAAAACAATCTAGCAACTACTTTCTGAAGTAACTTGTTATTGGTTAAAAGATAATTATTCGTTTAGAGAAAGTTTCTTCTTGTATGTAGCTTATATGATAGTTAAGAGTGTCAGATATTTTAAAGAAATAACAAAGTTCATAGCACACTTGTTCTCTGCTTTGGTGATTCAAGTTCTTGGGCCTATATGTGAATATGTAAGATCTTATTTGGTTGGTAAGGTGCGTTCAAGAATGTTGAAAAAGTTGTCGAAAAGTTGTCAAAAAATGTTTCGACAACTTTTCGAAAACTTTTCAATAATTTTTTCAACATGCTTAAACGCAACTAAGTAATGAGCCTATTTTAAAAAATTCAAAAATAAAATTTTATAGGCCTTGCACTGAAATAATTTTTCTGTCACTGATAGTACTCTTAACGAGGAACATTTTGAAAAAAATGGCCAAAAATGCTTTAATAATTGGCGAGAAAATTCAATTTTAATTTTCGAACGAAATTTTTTGTCGAAAAAATGTTGAGGTTACTATTTTTTTCTAATTTTCGGCTTTCATGTTTTGATTTAAAATTTTCAACAAAAATCGTAGTTAATAAACTATTGCTTTATATAAGCTCCACCATGATCAATTATTTCTTGTCAAATTTCTGGCAGCTTGTCAAAGGCATCATGGAAGAAACCTTTCGAGGAAAACCATTCTTTCAAAAATTCATGCACATCGTCTTCATCTTCGAACACTTTTCCAAACAAGTCGTGCTCCATAGACCGGAATAACGCATAGTCACATAAGACTTATCTGGGCTGTACGAAGCATGAGGAACAATGGCCCAATTTAAATCAAAGAGCCGTTCCTGAGTCAATGCAGCTGTATGATAGTCGAGCATTGTCATGAAGGAAGTAAAGTTGATGTCGAGACGACCAAGCTTTGAATGGAGGTTGATTCAATCTTTCAACTACTCGATCCATAATGTCGACATAGATTTCTGCGTTAACAGATTCTCCATCTGGTTTGAGTTTCCGATTGATGATTCCTAAAAGATTTCTTTGCAAGTTGTTAATTCTTTCTAAGCTTATCGTTTCTGCACATCCATCTCTTCATCTTTTCTCAAATTAAAACTCAATAAAAGGACGTGCTATAGTAGCAAAGTACTTCTATCAAAATTGAATGTTAGAATTAATAGATAAGAATCAATTCAATTAAGGAATTTTTTTGATCCCCTTCTTGTTTTGTTGGTTTTTTGAATGTCTATCCCAATTTTTATAATTCTTTTATTTCTATTTAATTTAACTCATGGGCAATTAAAAACTTGCGCTAAGAAACCATATGGAGCTAGTTCTTTCGTTTGTGTATGCAATTCAACTTATTGTGATGAGTTTCCGGCATTAGGAACATTAGAGAATGGTCAAGCAGCAATATATACTTCTTCGGCAAGTGGAAAACGTTTTGAGCGCACAGTTTCATCTTTTGGCGGTTCTCAAAGTAATGTTTTTTTTTGAATTTCAAATTTTAATGTAAATTTTTAAAAACTTTGATCAATCAAAAACAAAAGAGGTGTATTTTTTCGGCCTCTTTGGCCTAAGAGGGGCTGCAACTTCCAGCCATCCCCCTCCCCCACTATATGTACGTCACTGGTGGGGTCAAAATAGTGAATTTTAGATAATTCAATACAATTTACTATGGATACAACAAAAACTTTTCAAAAAATATTTGGTTTCGGAGGAGCTATAACCGATTCAACAACAATGCTTTTTTATAACTCAAGCACAAATTTACAAAAAAATTTACTAAATTCTTATTATGGAAATGAAGGTTAGACGCCCATCTATTTTATACTTGTTAAATATAATTTTAAGGAATCGGTTATACCGTAGGTAGAATCCCTATGGCTGCGTGCGATTATTCCGATAGGGAATATAGTTATGATGATGTCGTCAACGACACCAATTTAATCAACTTTTCGTTAGCATATGAAGATTTAAAATTTAAAGTATGTAGTGATGATGGCGGCCACGGTGGTCCAAAGTGTGTCCAAAAGTTAGGTCGTCGAAAAAAACAGTTCGACACTGATTCTTTTTGCTTTCGTTAGGCATATAGAATGTTTTCAGATGTTTGTGCGAGTTGAAAAAAGGTGTTTATTCACGAGTATCAATGAAATAGTTTGGAACATCTTGTCAAGTGGCCCACTTCAGGCCCGCAGCGAGAAATTTCCTATAGGGGGAGGGCAATCGGCCTATAGGAGGGCAATTTTGGAAAAAACGTCATTTTTATTAAGAAATTTTCGGCCTTCGGCCGAAATTTGATCAATTTTTTCCTCTATAAGGGGAGGGGGACAATTGTTCGGATTGCCCCCTCCCTTGCTACATGGCTGGCCCACTTGATGATATAGACGATTTTCACTTTTTATTACATTGAAGCGATCAAATTTTTCGTCGAACATTTTGTGCTCAATTCTGTGTTCAGCTGCTGCTTCCCAAAAACGAAACTTTGTTGCAAATTTCGTGGGAGGGGGATTGCCCTTCGCAACGTGTCTGATCACGTAATCAATGGCCTGACTCCCCCCCCCCCTCTCCCACTGTGATCAAGCATGATTATTTCGGCTACCCCCCCCCTCAACCTGATCACGTGATTGTGAACACCCCTAAGAACACCTTTTATCACGTTTTCATGTGTGACCTCACTTTTGGACACACTTTGGACCACCATGTGATAGTATCAAAAATATAAAAGTTTAGATCCCTTTTATAAACTTAGCAAAATCTATGATTGGTTCTAAACTTAAGCTTTTCTCATCCCCTTGGGGACCACCAGGCTGGTTAAAAACCAATGGACATATGCATGGCAACGGAACTATAATAGGTGAACCCGGTGGGGTTTATTATCAAACATGGGCTAATTATTTTCTTAGGTAAACTTGAAAAAAGCACGATTATAATGGTTTTCATAATTTAAAAATAGTAGTAGTAGTTTATAGTAGTTGTAGTTTGTAGTAGTTGTTGTAGTTTGCAGTAGTAGTTAGTATATTTTAGATTTTTCGAAGAGTATGCGAAACAAAATATTACTTTTTGGGGTGTTACAGTGCAAAATGAACCTAATGTTGCTGGTGCATATCCATGTTTATATTATAATGCAGAATTGGAAGGGTATATACATGTTCTTAATTAATCAATTTAAAAAATATACTGATTATTTAAGTGGCTTTGTGAAATTAAATTTGGGACCTACATTAAGAAGTAATACATTGACGAAAAATCTAAAAATTATGTTTTATGATACTAGTAGATGGCCTAGTATGCCGGATTATACTAATAAAGTAAGTTGAAAAAATGTGTTTTACTATTTTTAGTTGCACACATTTTATACAGATCAGTTAAACATATAAGAGTTTTCTCTATTTTACTTAGGGGTCGTTCACATATCACGTGATTAGGTTGAGGGGGTGGGGGTAACAGAAATAATCACGGTGGGAGGGAGAGGGTCAGACCATTGATCACGTGATCAGGCACGTAGATAGGGGCAATCTTCCCTCTACGAAATCGAAAAAGATGAAACTTTTTCCTAATTGTTCCCCTTATTTTTTGGCCAACATTTTTAGAAAAAAATAGATCAAAGTCGAAAAAATTTTCCATTTTTACATCAAAAATGCCTATTTTTTAAGGAAAAAAGTTGATCATGATCATGGGGGGGGGAGGGGTAAACTACCTGTTGTTTTTTATTTTTTCTTAAAATTTTCGGCGACAGGGAGCTATAGCTCCCCCCCCCCCCTCCTAGCCTCTCCTTGGCTACACCTATGCTTATTTGTATAAAAACAATTTTCTAACAAAATACATAGGTTTTATCCGATCCCGATGCAGCAAAATATATCGATGGTATAGCTCTTCATTGGTATCATGACTCAGAAAACCCAGTTAACGGTTTTAACTCAACGCTTCTGGACGAAGCACATAACTCACATCCTGATAAATTCATGTTTGGTACTGAAGTAAATTTTTGTAATAAAATAATTTTCAAATAACCTATTGCTTTCATAGGCCTGCGCCGGTAATTATGACTGGGAAGGACGTGGTCCTAAGCTTGGCGATTGGTCTCGAGCTGATCGATATGCGCATGATATAATTGAAGTATGTGTTGCATTATTTCACTATCTTTGCATAGTTGTTTATCATTGCCGAGTTCAACCCCCACTTGGCATTGATTCATATATTTAAAATATTTTTTATAGCAAAAATTTTTGGGTTGAATCATAAGTAAGAACCGGGAGACCGAGCTCAAGAGATCGTCCCAAAATTTTTTTGCGTTTTCGGTTCAATTTTTTCGTTTTTAAAAAATTCTTTTTCACTTTTTTAAATTTTTTTTCGAATTTTTTCAATTTTTCGATTCTTTCGAATTTGTTTTCTGCTCAAAAAATCCCTCTTATTTCGTCATCTTATTTTTATAATGAACGCTGAATTTTTTGAAAAATTGTTCTTTTTATTTGATTTTTTTCAAAAAATTGAATTACGAAGAGAAAACCTGATTATCAGTCAAAGATAACCTCATTTTTCGATTCTCCTATATCGGTTTCATAATGCTAAAAAAAGTTCATCGAAAATGGCCGAGAAATGACAAAATAAGATTTTTGAGCGGAAACTACTTTTAACACAACCCAATATTAGGGTCCAAACAAGCACGGCACAAGCTATCGTACGAAAGTACGACGGTCCCACAAGCTATCGTACGATCGCAAAATTAACATAAAAGTACGACGAAATCGCCACAAGCTGTCGTACGATCGTACGACGCAGTACAATGGCATCGTACGACATTCGTACGATAGCTTGTGGCCATTTCGTCCGTCGTACGAGTGTATTTTACACTCGTACGATGACTTCGTACAATAGATTGTGCCGTTGCTTGTGTGGACACGATAGCTTGTGGCGACCCTTAAAAAATTGAATTTTTTATTTTTGAAAGTTTTACACAATGTAAATTTTATGTACGTAAAAAATTGAACAAATTTATTTGCCTCTGATTTCGATGATCTTATTGTCAAATGTCTTCTCTCATCGTCCCTTACAACTTTTGTTTTAGCACTGTCTGTTTAAACCAAGCGTTTCCGAGATCGTCTGGACAGACCAACACTACACGTTCATAGTAGTAGTTTATAAATTTTTTAACCCACTATTCTCCATTTTTTGGTAGGAAATAAAATTAATCGGAATAACATTAATTTTTAAAATAAAAAATGATAAAAATTTCATTATATCGATGCCATTTTAGCTGGGCAGATGTCCTCTTTAAAACACTTCAGTCTAATCCATCTGAAGCCCCTAAAAAAGCCGACATATCACGATAAATCCTCACTAATTATGCGGGTTGCCACCTTGATTGATGAGTGATCCCCAAATTGGCATGTTGCTGTGTTCATGCATGAGAAATAGACGCAACCGCCATTAAGAGGTTTCAAGGAAGGAAACCGGATGGCGGATAAGCAGCTAAAACGACGGGATAAGATGGATTACAAAAGCAGTTGGGCCATTTAGGTCTGGGGTATTAATCTCACACAACATGACGAATTGTATTAAGCTAGTGGAAATTTGTGCCACTATTTGAAGGTATCAAATGTCAAAAAATTTGTGTAATAAAAATAATTTATTACCTACATATAAAAGGGAGCAGATCTGCCCCCTCCAGTAAAAACTTCCACGCAAAAGATCATAAAAATGAAGACCTTTTACACAAGACCCATCTCCCCCTTTCCGAAAGATAGGGAATGGGTGCAGGGGGTATATTTTTCACCAAAAATGACCAACATTTTCTTTTTTATCCGATTTTTATTTCCAACTCTCTTTTATGCCGAAAGTTCTATAAATCTTGCACTCACCATTAAAGGCGAACAAATCGCTTTGTGTATTCGCAATAGATCTTTCCATTCATTGATATTTGGCATCTGCTGGCGGCATGCTTTTAGAAATTTATACTTGGTACACAGTCGGACTTCAAGGACAAGGCCCGTCAATCATGAAGGCTATGGTTCGTGTGAAATTGCCGTTATCAGATTTTGATTGATTGCTCAGACGTTTTATAATGGGTTGAGAAGTCGGATAAAGAAAAGATCAATTTTTAATAAAGTTTTAAATATTAAAAAACAATCAGTTTGAGAGTCATTATATGGAGATTCAGTGGGTCTATTATACAATATTATGGATGAGTGAGAAACGAATTTTAAGAGATAAATGATCCGATTAAAAAGAAGTACAGGGGGGGGGGCCGATCGCTCCGCGCCCAGAAGAAAGAAAGGAATCTCAAGAAAATTTCCGAGCTGCACTATGCCGGCATAAAAAAATTTAAAAACATTTTTTGAGAAGATACCCAATAAAAGTGGTATTGGTCGTTTTCTCTCAGCGTCCCCTACAACTTTTTTTTAACACTCATAGTTTAAATCAAGCATTCCCAAAATCGTCTGCACAGAAGACACACTGACATTGCACGTAATGTAGTAGGATCATTTATAATGTCAAATTTTCAAAATCTTTTACTCTATTTTTCAAAGAATTTTTCTTATATTTAAATGGAGCATAACTTTATCTTTCCTACATTACCAATTTATGACTTTTCATTCTAAATTTTTATGAAATTTTATAGTTTCTTGCAAAATCTTGTTTATATGTTTGCCCCTAAAAAATCATGTCATTTAAGGTCTTTATACTGAAAATTCGGCGATTTTATTTCTCTCAAAGGACCCATAAAACACTAACAATAAAATTGTTGAAATTACCAATAAAGTCGATTTTATTCGTCATAAAATCTTGAAAAAACCCCAAGACAATTAAAACGAAGCGCGATCCACTCTCATGCCTAAGAATTATTACGATCATAAAATTTTCAGTGGCCATCTCAATGATTGTGAATGGAACCATTTTTTCCTTTTTATAATGTTTTTTCGAAAAAAAGTATATTGCTTTGAATTTATTTGATATACAGGGTGGGACAAATTTTCGTAGCGCTAAAATTTGCTCATAACTTTTTTAGATAAATTCATTTTAGATAATTTAAAAAAATTTCATCCAGAGACAATAGGGAAACGATCCTAGTAAAAATCGAAAAAGAAAAATTTCAATTTTTCCATTTGGAGGACAAGGGGTCGAAAAATTCGACTTTTCAAAAAGTTCATAAAATCGGCTGATTTTTTGTACTCTTTTTTAGACATGAGGAACTCGAATCTGAAGAAATTTTTTGATTCTGATCACTGAAAGATATCCTTACGAGGGTTATGCAGTATATACGATGTCCCATAGGGGCACCTTCTAGTGGTCAAAATCATAAGATTCATTCAAATTCGACTTCCCCATGTCGAAAAACCCCCGTGTACAAAAAATCAGCCAATTTGGAGAACTTTTTGAAAATTCGAATTTTTCGACCCCTTGGTTTTTTACTAAGATCATTTTCCTATTGTCTCTGAATGCAGTTTTTTGAAATTATCAAAAATGGCTTTATTTTAAAAAAAGTTATGAGCAAATTTTAGCTTACAAAAATTTGGCCCCCTTTATATTGGAGATATTATTTAAATAATGAATCCCATAATTTTTACTCTTGTTGACTGTAATACTTGGATGATCATCAGAAAATGAATGATTGGTCGATCCTCGAACGAATAAGAAGGATAAGACAGATAATGAATGGTTGCTCCCGGTGCAGTGGTTGTGAATATATTATCCAGCGTTTGGACGTATTTCGATGACAAATGACCGACTTGGAATTCGGTGACAAGCTCCCAAACTCCAAAAAGATTTATCATTTGGTAAAACTGGATAAGAGTATTGAAGAAAGTAAATATGTGTATTTGTGGAAAATTGTAATATTAAAAAAATCTCAATATATGTTTCACGAGAGTAAGGAAAAAAGTTGGCGCTTCGTGGCGCAGTGCAAAGGTATTTGTAAAAAAGAGGCCAAAAAAAATTCGGACGCTAGTTGGATTCGAACAAGAACCTTTTTAAATGAAACACAACTGCCTTATGCACTAAGCTATCGACACGAAATTTAAATGGAACATAAAATCAATATCATAAGGGTTCCCTCTTATGAATTTTATTTTTCTTCGTTGGGTTTTCATGACAAGGGGCCCCCTCAAGGCTACTTATATTGGAGAAACCAACATGATTTTGATCCAGGCAAAAATTATAACAAAAGAATAACAAATTTATATTTTTAGGTGAAAATTTATTAAAAATCAGCAACTTATCATGTTTTCGCTTCTCCCCCCCCCCAGTCCTATTCAATCATGTCATCTCCTCCACTACTTCCCTTCCGACACTGTCCCTCACACTATTTAATGTATTAGCTGCAACTATTTCAGTTATTATATAATAATTATTTTTTTAAGAATTTACATTTTTAAACATCTTTTGTGTGTGTTTTTTCATATTTTTAAAACTATTTAAAGAACCAGTCCGAATGGAAAAAAGTTACACTTTTGTTAATATTCAGAAAGTTCATGAAAAATGGAGGAGCATTTTTAGTTTTCACGACATGTCCATAATCTCTAAATGTTTCGAGATAATCGCGTGTGAAGTTGGCGAAAATTGAAATTTGTGTATTACAACGAAAACATGTAAGTGCATGTCTACAGAAAATTTTAATTTGCATAAACTAAAGGTTATTGTAACGATTCAAAATTATTTGATTAATCGTTTTAATAAACAACTTTTAATTGATGTAAGATAAAACATTTGCGTTCATATTTTCGGTGTAAAATACAGATTTCAAATTTAGCCAACTTCACAGATTATCTCGAATTCTTTAGCGATTCAGGACATGCCGTAAAAACAAAAATGTTCTATTTTAAATGAACTTTTCGAATATCAGCAAAAAGGACAACTTTTTTCAGCTCAGACTGTTCCATTAAGTGCTATTAAAACATTCTTTTTTCTAAAAGACTTTCACCACTTGTCACTTAATGACTTGAAAAACTGCCATTCGAAGTTGAGTGATTACAGGGCACTAAAACGACAGACGGTAGAAGCCAATGGACGGGACCGATCATAACTCTCCGACCTACACTTTGAGCAACAAACCCCTTCAGAGGCGAAATAGACAGCCAATTAATCATGATAAATCTCTTAGTGCCTCCGGTCTTGTCAGTACTTTCAGAGTTGGTCATTCATTAAGTGCCTGATTTCTTATCTAGGCTTGTCCATTGGGAATAATGCAAAACAAGGAAGAGTTTCATTTTGAAAAATGAGGCAGAATTGCGTTGTGTTTTATAAGAACAAAGTGAAAAATATAATGATTCAAAAAACTGAAATTAAAATTTTGCATAATTGGAGCAGTGGTAATAACATGATTTTCAATTAACTATTTTGAGACTGATCATTTCTGGTTCTAATATTTAAATCATCGAATTAAATCAAATATTTTAATAGTCAAAATTGATCATGTAAATTTATTTCCTTAATTTACTGATAATCCTAAGGAACTAGTCCCGATGATTTTGTCTATAAAAAGTCGAATAACAAGGGCAAACAAACTAATGAGTTATTTGTAATTAAGCTTAGACTTAACAAAATTAAGCGGGATTGGGGTCATTAAAATGGCGCTTCCCTTTTTGCATATCACTTATCCTGTTTGAGCTGCGCGATCACTGCCTGGGAATATTTGCGAATTATCTATAAAGTGTGTGTTTGCCGGTGTTTACTGAGCGCTTGCTCATTACGGTTGTGTTTACAAAGCCCTTGCTCATCTCTAGTGGCCGACCAAGTGCAGCAATAAGACTCGCCGCTCGCTGCGGTTGTTTCCTCTTCGCTTAAGCACGAGCGCAAACATTCTCAAGTTGAAGTGGCGCTAGTGAAGTGAAGTGGCGCTATCGAAGCGAATTACTGGGAAGTGGAGAGAGTATTGTAGTTGTTGATATGAAAACTTCTTTAGGGCTCTTAGAGGCCGGTCGTCTGAGAAGTTTGTGTGCTCTCAACGGCATAATATTTTCGAGTTACTCTCAAAATTTTTGAAGACTTCAAAAATGAGATAAAATTAGAACAATGAAGTCTGTTTCCTGAGAAGATTGCAACAAAAAATTGCTACTTCATATCTCGGATAGAGAATCTGATCGTTCGATTTATTATAAATCATACAAGAGAACTAGGTGGTCGAAAAGGTCACCCATGGGGCAGGGTATACACGAGGAATCTATTTCTGAAACTTAAAAACACTTCCTTGACACTCATTCAGCGAAAGGTGTATTGAAGTAAAACCGTATAAGAGAACTATGTGGTCTAAAAGGCCACTCTGGGGCTTATCCTGCGAATAATCGCTTGCGCGCATTTCGAAAAACGTTCCTTGATCCTGATTCAGGTGAGGAATATTGAACCGTGTAGATGTTTACAGGGTGGCTTAAAAACCGTACTTTTGCGAATTTTTGAGCAGTCTTGCAAAAAAACTTTTAAAATTTTTTTGCAAAATGACCCTATGGAGGTTTTTCTATGCGAGAAATCGTTTACGCGCATTTAAAAATTGTGAAAACGCTTCCCTAAACATGAAATAGCAGAAAAAATCAGAAATTTTCGATTTTTTTCAAATTTTCTGTGATCTTGAAAACGCTTTGGGGAAGCGTTTTCAAGTTTTTTTTCGACATTTTTTCATTTTTGCTTCAATAAAACCACCCCTTCCCTGAATCAGGATCATTAAAGCGTTTTTAGGCTTTAGTAATGCGCGCAATCGATTACTCGATATAAAACCCCAGGGACACATTATTTACGAAGTTGGCTTTAAATTTTTTAAGCTGTGCCAAATCTCCCCAAATTGACAGATGGGCAAAAACAGGTTAAAAAAGTTTTTATTACGATCTGTTTAAACCCGTTTTCCACGTTTTAACGCATGTTTTACACTAGTTTATGTATCAGCACTAATTTCGTTTCATTTTTCTGCAAAATGATTTTTGTAATTAAAGGCGTCTTTTGGCTCTAATTTTTTAACATTGAAGAATCAACCTTTTTAGGTGTCTCTTTCAATTTATTATGGATATTTTCATTTAGTACACTATTCGCCGCTCGCATCCACATAAAAGAGAAATTTTTATTAAGGACGTTACGAGCGGCAACCTCTTATCAAGCAGGTTCTGATGGGCAACGAAACTTTAATGCCATTAATTTTGTCTCGCGTTAATGACTCTCATAAATTCGTTTACGATCACTCACATAAACAAGTGATTAAATGCGCCGATATGAGATCTTCTGACTAAAAGAATTTCTTCCGTTTTTGCTCATTTGATTTGAATTATAATAGAACGAATAAAAATCGGACATCTGGCAATTTTTGAATTAGCCTTTTGTGTTTTTTAACTAAAATTTGAAGCGTCATACTTTTTACTAATAATGATAATAAAAATTTTAAAAATATTTTTCCAGAAAGTTTTTATAAGCAATCATCCATCTTTGTTTGAAAATGAGAGGTTTTTAATCTCCTTTTGAGAGCGTTCGTTTGTCACATTGTCAGTACATTCTTCTTTTATTCAAGGAGCTGCTTCAATAGCCACTTGTTTCCAATATCAAAAATGTAATATAAGATGGTACATGAAATTTCATTATTTTAGCAATCACAGTAATAGGTAGTTTGACGATATAAAACTTTATTTGTAAAGACCGTACTCATGGTGGCGGCTTAGTGTACCTTCGTCGACTGTACCTTCTTAAACCAATTTCCCCCTTGATATTTAATTTTAATAGTTTACATAAAATATTTCAGCCTGAAACCATTGCTACAACTATGCACAATCCCTTTGTTAATCTTTTCTGTCAACAGTTTCGAGTTGATTTATTCAAGTAATCCGTAGAAAATCCTCAAAAAGTCGTCTCGAATTTCCCCGAATAAATAACTTTTCGTAAATTTCTTTTATTGTTTCCCGTAAGATTGGAATTTTTCGAATTTTTCTCAGATCATTTTAGCCGAAGTCAACAAATAAATCATAAAGTTTATGGACCATTGGTGGGTATGTGTAGGCCGGTTTTTCGAATCTGCTCTTCTGCTACAAAGCACTGATTTATGAGTAGTTTATTGAAATAGATGGGTTCGCTTGGTTCCTTGGTTTAGATGGGTCATCAATCAAGGATAGTTTTAATGCTAGTACTCGATCTTGGGCCTGGTTGGAAATAATGGAATGCAGATTTTTTGGACATTTTGGTGAAGTTGAAAAATTTATGGGAAAAATAATACCAAAAACGATTAACGTAAAGAAAAAGGAAAAATTGAGAGGTAGTCAACAGAAATAAAAGTTCACGTTGTCCGAGGGTTGGCGTTAAATTTTTTGCAACATAGTGGGGTAGTAGGATTTTAGACTACTTTTGAGTACGCAGGGGGGGGGGGGGTAAAAAAACTCTCAACTGATCCCCTATTCACCCTCTCCCTTCCACATGACCTCCCACTTAAACCGGTGGTTTGATTGGGGGTACCTAAATTTAAGATTTTTATTTGAAAAATTTCAAAAAAATATATTTCCAGAATTTTTTCTTATTAGCCATAAAAGAATTCTCGAGTGTAACAATAATTTTGTCGGCATATTGCTTTTTCACAAAAAAAGCAACAGACAAATATTGCTATCTATTTGTCCTGCAATTAATTTTCGGCATCATAAATATACGAGGATAAAACAATATATTATTCTTAGAGCTCTAATCAAACGCGACGCCGCTGTTTATTGACAATGTTTACATAGCGTTAGGACAAATCAACTTGATTATATGCGGATACATTTTTAAAAAAAGCTCATTTTCTTGTCTTCTCTTGCTTTCAAATTTTCTCTAATGACACCAGGTCATAAATTAAAAATTGGTTGAGTTCTAGACAGTTTCCATTTCCAACATTGAATGCGTTCCTTCCCAGTGTTTAGATGTAGTAAAATTCTGACAAGGATTGACGGCCGAAATGATGAATGTGTGGACGTGGACGAGTCCACGAAGAAATCAGGAGGAAAAAATCTCGAATGCCCCGAAAACAAATGATGGATTGCTGACTTCTATCAGTACGACGGACGGTTGTCGGCATGCGCTTTGATCAGCGACCAAGTAAATTTCGTCTTGTGTGCAACGTCAACTCGAATTGAGCCTTATAAGAGATGTCACCTTTCATCAAATAAAGTAGTTTTGTTTTGCACGATTATCTATCGTATTGCTTTGTCGTTAGGTGATACTTCGTACTCTTGTTTGGTAAATTTTTGAAGTCAAAACTCCCGAGAAAGCAGTTCGATGAATTTGAAAAATGAGAATTTTCTTAAGAATGATTTATGATGTGAAAAGAATTCATGAGATGAAGAGAAGGGTTGTGTTCTAAATGACACAATAATATTATAGACCGATTTTTTAAAACATTGTCAAATGATCATGATAATCAATCAAAAAAGTAAAAATTTGAAGATTTTTAGTTAAAAAATATCAACAAGTACGGTATTAGGTTCAAATTTTGGTTCTATTTCTATTTTCGTTTTCGACAAAACAATTTCTAAATTCTTCCTGGGTCACGATAAACAACTTTGTAGAACATCCATATGAGAACTAATGGTACGGGTTATTTAGGTACGCCATCAATATCGTAATCAAAAGGAATATATTTTCATACGGATTTTTTTCATGACGGAAATTTTTTCATAAAAAGTAATGTTCTACAAAGTTATTCGTCGAGATCTCAAGAACAAAATTGTAAAAAAATTTTTGTTGAAAACGATTTTCTTGAGCCCTCAGATGACAAAAGTAAAGCCAAAATACTTTCTGAACAACCTATTATAAGGGTATTCTATCTGGAGAGTGAAGGAAATTTATTCATATGGATATATTTTTTGGAAACAAACAGTTGATCCACCTTAGAAAAATCAAGAAAACTTTTAAATCATTCAAAATAAATCCGTTTTGCCATTTTATTAACGCCTTTCAACTATTTCAATTTCTTTCGTATGCGTCCTGAGAAATTATCACAATCCATAAAAGTTTACGACCATCCAAATCGTTTAATACCTAAGAAACAAGCAGTAGAAACAACTATCAACAACTATTTCACCATCTAACTGCTACTGCTCTTTTAGTACATATACCTTTTAGCCCATCATTGTATCGGCGGCCAATTGGAAAAGACGTGTAATTATTCCGACACATTTAACATTTACGATGCGACAGTCGTGAAAATTTATGGGCTATGTGCATATTTTCCGATCCACCGCTTTGCGTTTGTGAAGCTATCTGTTATTTTGCGAATCATATCTACTGGAACTCTTTACGTTCATAGATAAAATTTTATGTGAATTTACAAATACATTAAAAGCAAATAAAATAGGCACTCGTTATTAAAATATAAAGACAAAGTTTACAAAAATATCTGTATACCAAGAGAAAGAGAGACATAAATTTGGCAAAATAAAAAAATATTTTAAAAAATTGTGAAAATTTTATGAACTCCAACAAGCAGAGGTGAAAAGGAGGTCTGGATCCGGACCCATCCCCAATTATAAGAGGCCAAAATTTAGGTACCCCACTCAAACCACCGGTTGGGGGGGGGGATCATTTGAGAGTTTTTTACCCCTCGCCCACTCAAAAGTAGTCCAAAATCTTACTACCCTCGCTCAAGCTAGACCAAATCTAGACCCCTCCCCCATTTTCACATATGCGAACAAATAAACCCAAATCTTATCCTTCTCTTCTCTACCATTTTCCATATATTGGCACCTGCACAAATAAATCATTATTAGCTATATACAATTCTAAATTTTCCCAAATAATAATGTTAACAATAACGAGAAATGGCAGCACCCAAAAATAAGTTTCTCAAAACAAATTTTAAATTTTTTTAAAATTTTTGATGCTGCAAACCAAACCCGTAAAATATATTAAAAATGAGGAATAAAAAAGTGGCACTGTATGAGCATCTAATGTTATTACACTTATTTAAAAGTTGTCATTTATGTATGTGGCATACCAGGAATACCGGCGCCTAGCATACGATTTGCGTACATTGCTTGAAATGCGGCTGGATTGAATGCTGCTGGATTGACGTTTGGTGGCATGCCAAAAGCTGCAGAGACAGGAATACCTGAATTAGGCATCGGTGCACCGGGTTGAGGTGGAATAAGTCCAGCAGTAAATGCTTGCATTAACATTTGCTGCATTTGCATTTGTTGTTGAGCCTGGGCCATCGACGCTGCCTGGGCTTGCATTTGAGCTTGTGCTTGTGCTACAGCAGCAGGATTTGCCGTGGATGATGGACGCCCATATGGATGGAAACGATTGGCACCATTTGGTGAAGGCAAAGAAATTCCATTTGTCTTTGGGCTAGATGTTGTGGGTTTCTTTTCGTTTGATGTTGGGGTAGATGAGGTAACTCCATTGGTTGTTGAGGTGTGAGTTGGAGCAGTAGTAGGATTAGACATAGTGGTTGGAGGGTTTGGCAAATGAGCTTTGTAGTGGTGCAGCATTTCCTCGGGATTACCAAAAGTTTTGCCGCATGGAACATTGTTTTCGACATAAGGACAGACTTGTCTTGAAAGTTGTCCGCAAGCAGCAGCCATGAGGTTGTTATAGGCATCTACTGATTTGCTGTTGCTAGTTGGGGGTAACTGGACACCATTTTGTGCTGCTGGATTAACATATTGTTGTTGCATGGCAGCCAAAAATTGCATTTGCAAGAATTGTTGCATCATATCAGCCTGGTTTTGTGCCGCAGCCATCTGAGGAACTCCAATACCCATAGAAGCTGCAATAGCTGCAGCATGTGCATGAGCAGCGGAAATTGCGCAAGTTTGGCATCCTGGTGTCATACACGGTCTTCCATTAACAATATGTGGAGTTGGCATTGGACCACAGAGTTGAGGCATCCCTGGAACCATGCCTGGGTGTGGCATAGCTGCTGAAACTGGTACCGGCCCAAATGGGAGCATACCAAATGGTGCTGAATGGTTAGGAAAACCAGCTGCTGTTGGTGGCATCATTGGAGCGCCATTGGCACCAAAGGGGAGGTACCTTTGGAACATTGCTGCTGCAGGAAAGCCAGGAAACATACCAGCCATGGATGTGCTTGGCTCACAACCATGAGTAATCTAAAATTTTAACGTTCACTCAGTTTTTTTGCGCCTTATCTCACCTTTTTCTCAACAGCTGAATTAACTTTAGGGCTTTTAGCTGCATCATCTTTTTTCTTATTGGAGGTAGAATTATGGCTAGATTCATCTTTTTTGGCATCAGTCCCATTTGTAGGTGATCCATCTTTTGATTTAGGAGAATTTTGCGATTTCTTAGCTGGGGTATCAGGCAAGCCGATGGTCTCGCAAGTTTTTTCTAACATTGCAAGCGGATTCTTATCCATCTAAAAAATTTCCATGTAAATGAGAAATATGCAAATTTTGAAATACGAACGCAAGACAATTCATCATTTAGAGATGACTAACTGGTAAACATGCGTTACTTTGATGAATGGAAAACAAGAAAGTACAGATTAGCTCGTCGCCCCACAAGGAACCCTTCAATACACACATACGCATGGATGATCTCAATGGATTATGTTGATGTCGGGTGCGAATGCGTGTCACTCGGCCGAAGAAGGGATGGGAAACCGTCCGACAACTAATCGGATTAAGAAATTCCAGTAACAATTCAATGCTTCAAGGCGGATGAAAATTTTCTAAGCCGGATTGCCGGAAAGTACTTAATCAGAGACAGTTCAGGTTGATTGAAACTGACATCAAGAAACTAAAATGGTCTTAAACCATTCAAGAATAGAATGAAATGTAGTTGGGATTATAGAAGAAGAGACATAAAAGTAGGTGCATAAAACTAGAGAGGCGTTCGTGAACCCAAAACAAGCGAGCAGAAAAAAGTGGCTGTCTTATATTTTAGGAAATTCTTGATAGTTACCAAAAAATTCAACTACGGGGGGAATTCTGGAGAAATCTTTTCCGAAAATTACTTGGTGTGAAAAATTTACCTCCCTTAACTTGTCTCGGTGATGCAGTGACAAAGCAGCGACTTCGATGCCACAAGATCTCGGGTTCGAATCCCTTTTGAAGCCAATTTGGATCTAAATTGGATTCAAACCCGCGACCTTGTGGGCACGAAGCCGCTGCACCACCGAGGCAAGTTTGAGGAAGGGAAAATTTTCAAATCAAGTAATTCTGGAGAAAAAGATTTCAAGTTTGAATTAGATTTATCCGGGAAATCCCAACCCTGATAAACTCTATATATATGTGGTGCCGAAAAATCTCGCATAAAAACAAGATAGACGCGCATCTTATAAAAAATTTTTTAAATAGATTGCATTGAACTTTAGAACTTAGGATTTTCTTCAAGTGCCTATTCTCAAACAATTTCCAAACTTGAAGAACCATTTCTCAAGTAAAACTTTACTATACCCCCATACAAACATAAGATTATACAAAAAGAATAACATGATGATGGCCTTCAAACTTGAAGTAGACGTTCTTCGCCTAAAGTGGCACTCTTTCCCATCATCACTCAATTAGAAGTGACTTGTCAAAGAGCATCCACTTCAGTGCATTCTTCACTCATTCAAGTGCCAGTGAAGACAATTATGTTGTATGTAAAGAGGTACCAAACCCTGCTCCCAACCGATTTATACCCACAAAACGCCCGACAAACATCGATAAACAATGACTCCCATACAAAAAAGGTCATCATCATCCAATCTCGATAGAAGATGTATGTATATGCCGGATTGTTGGAGGTCAATCATGCGTATGGGTACAAAAAGAGATGAGTACCACACCTTTTTGCATCCTGGACAAATCACCTAATCTCAGTAAATTAGTGCGCGCTTGGCCGCTCATGCATAGGAAATTGGTGGAGGTCTTAATTTTGTAAGTGGTGGAATAATTTTTGGCGGAAAAAATTTAAGAAGAAAAATGCGCATCAAAAATTGTTTAAACTAAAAACAAACGCTTTTTTAAAATGTTTATAAATCATTTCCCATAAAATTATACAGCTGCAATTTGCCATTCAAATTTCACTGTTCATCAATTTCTCTCCGACATTTGAAAATTTCAAATAAACCTAGAACTGACAAAAGTGATAAAAACGGAAAAGAAAGCCGACGCGCATAGACATAAATTTTAGCTAGTCCCTCATAAATCAGCCGAAATTGTGCACATTAGGAGGCTCATAAAAACAGCGGCAGCAGCTTTGTATTTATGTCCGTTGGGGGTGAGAAGAGAAAAACTATAGATGAAGGAAGAAGAAGATCGGAAAAGGCATGCCTTCGATCAAAAACAAAGAGCCATCCATCACTTCCATCCCCGTAAGCGAGTATCAGTGCGCGTTTACGATATAATCTGAGAAAGAAAAATACATTGGGAAAAATTATAGGGTGGCAATGAAATCGGATAGATTATCTCAACACATATGAGATTTATAGATAAAATTATTTTTTTAAATGTAAGAATCTCTGAGAATCGGAAGATATCAAATATCCTTTAAGATTTATGATAATTGAGCAGAAAATAAACCATATATCCGAATATATACAAGTTATGGCAACTATTTTCCGAGTGAAGTAGTTTAGAAAATTATAAGAAATAAATTTTATGTTTAACTTACCGATGAATTTATAGGCGAATTAAAATCCGTAATATATTGCGACTGAGGTTGAATAGAAACCATAATTAAAACAAGGACAGATTAAAAATATAGTCTGGATGTTTCTATAATAATTTTCTAAATATAAAATAGCTATTATTATACAAAATTTAAGAAAATAAATAAATCTCACGCTACAGTAATCAAATAATAGCGGCTTATTAACGGCTCGTTTTGAAGTAAACATGTAATTTGTATGTCAAATGTCGCTATGGGTGATAAAATTGGATATAAATATTTGCTCAAAGATTTGTCCGTAATTAAAAGGTGTAAAATAAGATTTTCCCGTGGAAAAGAATGATTTATTTCTGTTTCAAAAGGATTGTATAAAGCTCGAGATCTAAATGAAGCCTATATAAGTGTAAGATCAAGAACGTAAACAAAAAAGCATATGATTTTCAGAGGTCATTTTCATAATGAATCTTCCTATAATCTGTTTCCCGCTGTAAAATTTAAAAGTGGGCACGCCATTGTGAAGCAGATAAGGAAGCCATCAATCCGATCTGGTAAGTTAAGAAAAGTTGGGCGTCAGGTTCGATTCCCACTAGAGTAAAACTTTTGATTAAAATTTTTTTACAAAAATGGAAAAAATTTTCTTTCTCCATTTTTCGCAAAAAAAGTTTATTGAAAATCAAAAGTTTTATCCTAATCGAACCTGAAGGCCCAACGTTGCTTAACTTGCCAGATCTGATAGGTGGATTCCTTATCCACTTCACAACGCTGTAAATAAATTGCATGAATGGCTGTAAATAAATTTCTAATATTTATGAATAACACTTAAAAGTAAAAACAATTGCATAAAAACACTTTAAAAAACTGTGAATTGCAACAATGCCTTCAAAAATAGCAACAACACTGCAATTGATATATTCACACTCGTACTCAAAGGTGCATTAATGAGGATGTGGGAACGCCTTCGACCCAAAACATTTCGTCCGCTCGAATGTCAGTCAACAAAACAAAGTGTCGACGACGAATCACTGGTAGCGGCGACTAAACGAAGAAGAGCCATAGCATAGGGCGGTCTCATGTTTCTTCTCCTTGTCAAAACTGATGAGAGATAAAAACGAGCCGCCATCGTCTTAGCGCGGAAGAAGGCGGTTCGTGAAGGTGGAACACCGCGAATCACTGGGCGGAAATGCGAAATGATAGGGATTAAAGAGAGCCAATAGCTCAACGGTATTCCCTTTAGGCTAAAACGAATGACAGTGATTAGCGGTGATAGCAATCAAATCAGACAAAAACCTTATAATCCGATCGGACATCAGACGAAATTGATCCGCATTTTATCGATAGCACGGTTGGTTTCCCGATGCGCGTATTATACATTCATAAAAGGTTTCCATGAGAGATCAGAAAAAATCTCTTAATCCTTTTAGGTATTATTTAAAAATATTTTTTTATATACAAAAGTTCTAAAAATAGTGCAATTTTTCTTTTTGAAAATAAAAAAGAAGAAATAAAAATGTTACAAAAATTGTATTTTAAAAAATTATGTTAAACTTGAATACAAACATCATTTTGTTCTAGTGTTTGATAACGTTATCATTGGTCGACCCCCTTCCCCCACATGTTATCAACCGTTATCATTTGACTTCCCCCACCCACTCCATATGATAACGTAATATCTGAAAAGCCCCTAACCTCGTCTCTTTTGCCATAAAAGATCCAATAAAAGTCAGATACATTGGATTCGATTCATGGATTCCAATTTCGAATTTGGTCGCCGCATACACACAGCATACACGAACAAGGAGGGGGGGACAAGCTACCTCGAGGCTATATGGTGTCGACCAAAAAAAAGACCTTTTTTTAGCCTGAGGTAGTTTCTAGCCGGCTTCGCCACCCTGAGGCTATATGAACTCCGAGGTTATAACGGCTTTGCCACTCCGAGGCTATATAAATCGTTAACTTTTGGCTCGATGCTAGCTACATGAGGGGGGGGGGGACAGTCCCCTCCCCATTGATAATATATGACACACAGCGACTAAACTTATATCTGCTGATTTTTTGCATCTAAAATACAATTTTAAAATCTTACAAACCCTTAACCCCTTGTGAAAACATGATAAACAAATTGACGTACTGCCGTGTTATCAAATTGTCACAATTTAGCACAAATTCACGAATTTTTAACAGTTTGAGAAAAAAATTGTTGTTCGAATTTTTAAAAAATCCATCCCAGTTATTTAAAACATAAAATATTCATTCAAAAGAAACGTCTCAAAAATCAAAGTCAAAAATCGAACATTCATTAAAAATTAATACTTTGCATCTATAAGTCAAAATCAGAATAAAACCACATAAATCAGCCAACGTCGTTAATCAAAAATCGAATAAATCTTTTTCATGAAAAAACTTTGATGGGCAATATTCTTTCCGAAATGCCATGAATAAATCATTTTTGCCAGTAATTGCTACGATCTAGAGTCACCAGCAATTTTGAAACCACTTTCAAATTTAGCCACAAAAATCGGAATTTTATTTTTCGAAAATTTGAGGACAATAAACAAGAATAGGTGACACAATACCTAAAAAAATTTGAGTGTTCGAATAAAGACATATTTGAGTTGCGGAACGGAAAACTGTCAGCAATCATCATTTTTTGACGTTCATCAAATAAAAAGTTGAAATGCGCGGAATTTATAAAAATGCAATCTGTTGTTCGCTCAAGATTAATTTTATAAATAAGTTTACAAGAATAAAGTTGTTTAGTTTATAATTGTTTTTAATATCCTACTACTATAAATAGTAAGTATGTGCCCAGGCAATCTCGGGAGCTATGGATTTAAACCCGGAGTGCTAAAACAAAAGTTGTAGGGGGTGATGAGAAAAGAAGATTGACACAAAAATCATGAGTGTAGTCTTCAAAAAAATTTTTTACAATTTTTTACATAAATAGGACCTGCACGTACTACGGGATATTTTGTACAAAATTTATAGAACCTGAAGGTGCTATTACACTCGGAGTGTCGCTCGGAGATTCCCTACTTCTCCCCTCTGAGCGCGTTAGTGCTCGGCTCCAGGTACTTTTTACATAAATAGACTTGCACGTACTACACAGTATTTTGTACAAATCATATTGTACCTCCAAGTACATATAAAGAAAAAAATGTACCTATAGGTACATAATTTTGAATGCGAGCATTTCCGATGACCTATAGGTAATAGCTGCTCGGGGTCACAACCCCCGAGCGCGAAGCGCTCGGCTCCCAGTACTTTTATTTAAATGCTTATTTTTCGTTTTTTTTGTCTGAGCTATCCAAATGGATATCTATATGATATTACTTTATCATAAAAATATTTTTTATGACAGTCAAAACGTGTCACCACTAAAATTTTTTCACTAATTAGCTAAAACTTTGTTTTCGACATTTTACTTTAAATTTCTCCGAGATTCTTCAGGAGATAGATTCATTGTGAAAAAAGACGCCTAAATTTGATTCCCTAATCCAATTAACCCTTTAATAGTTCCGAACACGCCGCCAAATTTGATGTGACAGCAATTTATTTGTTGATTGGTCGTTTTCCTAATTCGAATTATGCCAAAGGGATTTTATAGGGTGGCATAGTTTAATTTGAAACTATGAAACCTGTTTCAAAGGGAACATTTTTAAAATTTTGAAATTTAATTTGTAGGTAGCAAAAATGCATTGCAAATATTAGCATTTTTTATTCTTTGTTGATATATAAGTTCCGAAAAAGTTTGGAATATATGAAATTTAAAAAATTTGGCCTCATATCTTGGGTTCTAGAAAAGCTTTTTAAACGCAGTTTTTTGCCAGTATATTAATTGAGACATAACAAAATTTTTGATGTTCGAAATTTGCATAAGGCCTAACGCATTCGTGGTAATACTTAATTCTTTATGAACACCAATATACAAAATTTTGCTACTTTTTCAGTTTTTGCTGAAAACATTTCGTTGAAAACACATCTGTTTTCGATATTTTTTATAGTTTTGTAGCGCTAATCAAGGCGCGTCTGAATTTGTAGTTGTTGATGAAATTTGACAACAGGGAAGGGTCTAAAAATCCATTACAAAATCATGATGAGAAATCTTAGAAAAAAAGTTAATTTTATTTCAACAACTTCAATTGCTTGTTATGAAACGATAAAATTTTATTCAGCCACCTGTCAAGAAAAACACGTCTTGGAACAGATATGCCTCCATATTTATGAAAAATGAGACAAAAGCGCGCGCAGCGTTTGAGAAAGATCGTCGGCCCCAAAAAAGTGGACGCAGAATAAGAAGAATGAATGGGAAGTAATTTTTCATTTTGCGCCGCGTTCATCATTTATCTTCATGGGGCGAAAATGGCAACAGATGCTTCGATATGTATTTATCAAAGGCGATCGTTTCTTTCGCAAAATTGAACTTAAATGAAAACAAGTTGGGAAATTTTGCAAATCTTTTTTATTTTAATTGCTGTTTATGAATTTAAAATGATCAAAACATCTAAAAATCTCAGCTAAAGTAATAGATAGCGTGCAATTAGGAAAAGAATATGGAGAAGAGGGTACTTACATCATCAAGTAGGATCAAAATTGGAAATTAGAATCAGGCGTCGTTGCGAAAATGTAAAATGAAAAATTTTACATTTACAAAATTTCTCAAGATTTTTGCTTTAAAAAATTTTCTCATCGCAGACAAATCATCATTACACCAACTACTGTTCTTGTTTTTAAGACTTTTTTGAAAGAATATACACGACCTTTTTTCACACATGCTACTAGACAGAGAAGCTTTTGATAGGTACAAATGTTTCTATTTGAAATACTATCTCATACTCAGATCTGGGAAATTTATTCAAAGCAACGCCATACGAGCGGAAATGTTTACTATCAAAAGAGCCTATGTTTGATCATTGTTTGCGCAGCTGGCGTGATCAATTTACTGCGAAGCAATAAAAAAAATATTTTTTTATATTGTATCAAAGGCAATTTGAGATTAAGAGATAAATAGCGCATAAACATGGTCGATTTTATTTTAAATTTAAAATTTTTGGCGCTAGTATTTTTGCATTCACACCGGGGGATAATGTCTTGCCATTAAATTTTCAAAAGAAGAACTCAAGTGCAATTATCTTGAGGCATTATTTCCGACATAAAATGTAAGATGAGAGGCATAGTTCGAAAGAATAATGGAAAGTGTAAGAATACAATGAGGCATTTTCTACAGGCATTTTCAAAGCAGCCAGCAGGAGGTCCACTTCGTCCTGTCGCATTGAATTGTTTGGCGGTATGTCATCTACAAAGGCCAAGTGTCATTGACGGGATGGATAATTGATGGCCGAGTGCCGTTGTTTGCCCGTGCGGTGAAAAATGTGGCAATGGGGGCATTCTGACACAACATCCTATTCAGTCATTCATCAACCGTGCCACGGCACATCAATTGTGACACAACGACTCCGGGGCGAAATCGGCACGTCTTATGTCAATCACTGGCAACACGGGCATTCATTAACAACATATGGCTATGGGAGAAGAGACAGTTGCATAATTTACGGGCGGATTTAGATCGTAATGTTCATTGAAGCTAATATCAAAAACAATGTATTACTTAATTGTTCTTAAGAAGAAGAAAGGATAGTTTAACTTACAAGTTAGCATGAGAGTTTTGGAAAAAAATTTTGTTGAAAAACATCAAGTGTCATTGACGGAATAGATAATTGAAATGCTAAGAAATTTTTTTGAAATCTTTGAGTTAATGAAAAAAGTTTTTTGCCTGGGCTGGGATTCGAACCCGCTCTTTTATGAGCAAAAAACGAGAGCCATACCACTCGGCTATGAAGGTCGATTTCGCCGGAAAATTTTAAACGAGTGACTAACCGATCTTCATAGCCGAGTGGTATAACTCTCGCTTTTTGTTCATAAAGGGGCGGGTTCGAATCCCAGCTCGGGTGAAAACTTTTTATCCAAAGTCAAGATTTTCAAAAACAAAAAAACATGCATAAAATGGACAAATTAGCTCGTTAGGGTCGTCACAAGCACGTCAAACTATCGTACGAAATTCGTACGATAGCTTGTGGCGACCCTTATTTTCCAAAAGTCGGAAATTCAAAATACTTTCCCAGAAAAAAGCTATGTCAAAATAAATAGGTAGGTTTCATCTGATACACCCTGTATAATTAAAATAAATATAACTTTTTTAAAATGCTAAGATGCCAAATAATCGTTAAAAATCTCATAAAAATTTTTCAAACCAGAAAAAAACTAGGAACAGGAAAACCTATGATTCATAGCCTTTGTTCGCGCTACTTCTTGCATAATATAACTAAAGACAACACACCGAAACATGACGTAACGTATAATTACAACTCTTTATGGCTCTTGGTAACTAAAATTTATGACTTTAAGACTGTTATTTTTCCAATTTACATCAAAAATTAAAAACGACTAATAAAATGAATGAAGATCAGACGTCAGATGATAAAAACAAAATAATTAGGTGATCATAAAAATGTTCGCCCAGTTTCATATCCTCAAGACTCATAAAATAAACTTTTATGAGTTTTTTAAAAGCCTTCGATTCAAAATTTTCGTCCAAAAAACACGACCGTAAAATTTAATAACGGTAATAAATTTTCTTTTTCGTGCCCCAAATCACACGGACTGTATAAATTCCCGATTATCTTATCAGTCCTGCCGGCAAATCAAAGAGGCGCAGAATTATTTATTTTTATGACCAGCACACGTTTATAATCTGCTTATTCTACTACTTAATACTGGAGCTAATCTTCGACTAATAACTTTGAGAGAGCGTGGATTATTTCGCCGACAAAGAGCCATCACTCAAAATCGGATAATCCATATGAAGTGGAAGCGGATCAAAAAGGCACTCGCTTCAATAATCGGCCTAGCTATGCTAGAAGAAAATTCCCTAAAAATAGGGATGATCGTCCAAAAATTTCCTTTAAAGGATTCCGATAGATTAGCCTTTTCGTTTCATAATAAGTATAAGCCTCAAAGAGCAATTTTTAAATTTTTTATAACATCAACGACAAAGGGAGTAATGAAAAAATTCGAATTTTTCAAATTTTTAAATGGTAGATAATAGGGGTGGGCTTCTTATAATAAAAAAGTATTCCTCAAAATTCAGAACTTCATATTTTGCAGGAAGAAAATTACATGCCTCCTTATAAGCAAAATTTGCACATATCGATCAACAGCATTAATGTTGTAGTGATTACGCTGTCGTTTCTAATGCTTTTTGGCTGGGGTTTGAATCCCACTGCGTCCAATTTTTTTGTCTTTTCCAATTCTTTTTTAAATTATTATTTTTATGCCAAATTTTATCACCAACATTTATTTTAAATATTTTTCAATAGAAAATATTTACTTTAGATAAAAATAAAATTTTGAAAATAAAATTTTCATAAAAATACATTTAAAAACCATTTAAAAAAGAATTGAAAAGAAATTGGAAAAGGCAAAAAATTGGACGACAGTGAGATTCGAACCCTAACCAAAAACCTTAAAGGCAGTAGAATATCCACTTCACTACTGGTACTGTTGATCAACGAGTACAAATTTTGCTTATAAGGAAGCTGTAATTTTCTTCTCCGAAAGTACGAAGTTTTGAATTTTGAGGAATACTTTTATTATAAGAGGCCCACCCCTATTATTTACCATTAAAAAATTTTGAAGAATAAAAAAATCTTTTTGTAACACTTCTGCCACTCTCTTTGTGAGTGAAAAATCTATAGTTATCTTCTACATCATAACTTTATTTTTCATGTGGAAGAACTTTTTCAGAATTACTGCGGAAAAGCACTATATGATTTCTTCACACTCCTTTCTCAAACATTAACACGGTTTCAAAAATTAATCAAACTGCACATCATTAATCATCCATAAAAAACCGATCAACGATTGCATTCATTGCCTCAGGAGACATAATTTATCAAAGCCGAAAATGAGAATTTTTGACACGCCGATTTCTCTGCAAATCGCACAAAAACCTTGTTTTGCATACAGATCAATCATCCGTTATTTTGAATGGAAAAATCAGAATGTTTAAAAACAAAATGACATAAATTTATGTCAAATTTTAATTAAAAGCTTTAATTTTCTTAACAACAATTTTATAGCATATGTAAAAATCTTAAACATGAAAGATGGCTTTCAAATTTTAACGATTTTGAAAAGATATTAAGGGAAGGACAAAAAAATATTTTTATCATTGAGAGAGTGGAAAAAATAGGGCCTAGCTAGTTAAGATAATAGGGTATCGATCTTTCATGATATAGTTAATGAGAGGCAAAATTGAAAAGATTTGTTTTTCAATAATTTTTTTATCTGATTCTCAGTTTGTCGTCTTAAATTTTTTTATTCTTATTATTTAGCCGGAAGCGAGCGCCTCCAGCACCCGTGGTTTCTCTGACATTGATTCCAAGCGGCACTCTCGTGCGGGGATGCATGTTGCTGGGAAAATCAAGTTCAGTATATATTGAGCTTGAATTTTTCCTTGGTCCCCTAAAGGGTAAAAAATTGAAAAATTTTTTGTCTGATTTCGATAATTTTGGTGTCAATCATCTTCTCTCATCGCCCCCTATAACTTGTGTAATAACATTCCGGGTTTAAATCAAGCGCTCCCGAGATTGTCCGACAGACAGACACACATTACATGTTTAATGTAGTAGGATAACAAAATTTAAAATAAACTCAGACTCGTACATAAACACACATTTATGATTGAAATCATTTTTCTGGAAAAAATGTTCAAACCTTTGAAATTCGACCTTAGGGGGATCGAATCCGCTCTTATAATATATATGGTCGATCTACTCAACTATCAAACCAAGATTATTTTTTGGCATTTTCTCACAGAAACCGATTAACAACTGTAGTGCACGACTGTTATACAATTTGTATATTAGTATCTGTAACATAACATTCCAAAGACTAACCTTTATATAAAATATATAATACAAGTCTAGACGAATGTCCAGTTTGAGTAATGTTT
>JAQGCP010000019.1:0-30285 GCA_034699885.1 Acrobeloides thornei
CGTGCCGAACGAAGTGAGCCGTGCAGCACGGTTCACTTCACTCGGATTCAAGCATGTAATGATTAGAAAATGCTTATTTTATCTCGATTATTCGTGTAGTCGCTTTGGAATTTAAAAAAACATCAATTTTGAATCGTGTACACGATACACGGTTCGAAGCGTGTACATGGATACAACACTGATCCATACTATGCAGTATACTGTTTGGCCCTAGCGGGATCGAACTTCGCTGTCTCAATTTTGATTAATTTGCTAGATCGGACGGGGCCTTCTTTATCCAATGAGGTATATGATATCAAAAATTTTGGTTCTGCCGAGGAAACGGACTATAGTATTTCAATTCTTAGACTCTTGCTGGCTTGACTACTTCATTATGCTCTCAATTTTTACTCCCACTAATTGGCTACGAATATTTGTTCGTCACAATTGGCTGCTTTTTATTCACTTCATTGATTTTGACGGCATTCGTCCATAAAACCAAATATGGCTCAGCATAATATTGATTGAAAATCTCTTGTATTTGTTTAAATAAATTAACTTATAACATTTTTTAGCCTACGAGTTAGCGAATAACTTGATCTTCACTCTGTGGCGAAAATTGTAGAGAGTGAGCTGCAGAAGGCAGGCTGAAAATTTTCATTTATTCCCTCTTATGTTTTACACGAAACCTCTAAGGCACCATTTATACTAAGACCATTTTATACTAAGGTCACGTCTGCCGCTGCGTCTTCAAAATGTACTAAGACGCGCGTGTCTCGTGTCTCACAAGAAGTGCTCAACATAGGAAACGCGGATCTTGACAAGAGGCCTAGTGGGTTTGAAAGTACCTGAAAACAATTATGGCATATGTTTCGGATCCGAACCAAAAGAAAAATTTTTGGCTTAAAATCTTTCGCAAAAACTTTTGCCGGAGCTGGGAGTCGAACCCAGATCATCCCTATCCAACGTGTGGTCGACTATCAAAATCGGATTTATAGTTGTAGAGATATGAATTTTTAGAAGTTACTATATTCATCTTGAACTCATGGTATATTTAATAAAGAATATTATGCTGCAAAATTTTTTTGAAAAAATGATTTTAATAAAGACAAAAAAAGTCATTTTAATCGGGGAATCGAACCCTCCGCCCTTTAAATTCAAAGTCAAGAGCATTACCAATGAACTATGAAGGACAAAATTTTCGTTTTTACAATTCAATTAAGTTTCAATAAAAATGTCATAAATTTGTTGAAATAAATTTTTTTGCAAAAAATTTTTGCGGTATAATATTCCTTATTAAAAATACTTTCCGAAAAACTATTAATCGACAAGGAAGTAACGTCGACAAGGAAGTGAGATGTAAATTGTGCTCATTAATAGGCCAAACTATATTAATGTACAAAATGAATTGATTTACAGGGTGATTCACATGAACCCGTACACTCGGATATTCTATTTTTTATCGATATTTTTCAATTATATTTGAATTGCGCTTGATCATTCCCTTCGCACGCTGGATGTTCCTCCGATTTCGAGAGCTTTTTTCGGGTCTTCCTTTTGGCTTGTTCTCGTGCCTCCCAGTTTCTTCGTAACGCTTGATATGGTCTGAGATGGTCATTACGGGGACATCAAGAAGTTCCGAGATTTTCCTAATCAATAAGCCTTTTTCACGAAGTTTAATCGTAGCAAGTCGTATTTCAGCCATTTTTTGTCTGTAAATAAACTTCTTATATATAGAATGAAAAAAATCGATAAAAAATAGAATATTCGAGTGTACGGGTTCATGTGAATCACCCTGTGTAATTGAATTTTTTTTTGAAAATTAGCTAACTCACATAAGCGCTAACTCACAGTCTTTTATCGTAATAAATAATTGAATTTCTTTTGAAAATTAAGCCCTACGCAAGTTCGTTTACTGACACAAGTTTCAGTAACAAGTCGTCGTACTGGCCTGGTTATCCATTAGTTTCTCTGCGACTTTTCTATTTTTGCAACAAAATTATCGAAAATGCCGTCGTCCTGAAAAAATTCCCACGGAAAAGCCATCGACTGACAATTTTACACCTTCGCCAGTACGACGCCGTTGTACCCAGTACGACGAGTACAACGGCTCTATCGCACGATCGTCGTACTGGAAACTAGAAGCTTCCGTTCCATCGCACTGATGTGCGTTCCGTCACACTTTCATGCAAACTATTTTAAAATGTCATCGCATTCGTTGTACTGGCCCAAAAGACACTATAAATCGACGAAAAATCACTTTTGCCAGTACGACGAACTTGCATAGGGCTTTAGCTAACCCACATAAAGTCTTTATTGATTAAACTTTTATTTAGGCTACGTTCAAGCATGTCAAAAAGTTGTCAAAATAAACAAATTACTTGAAAATTTTTTGATAACATTTTTAGACAACTTTTTGACATGCTTGAACACAGCCTTAAAACACATTTTTTAAGGGTGCGTTCAAGCATCTTGAAAAAGTTGTTGGAAAGTTGTCGAAAAGTCGAAACATTTTTTAACAACTTTTTCAATATGCTTGAATGCACTATAATAAAACAGAGCTTTATGTCACAAAACGTGTCACAAAATTTTTTAAGGGTTATTACTTTTTCGTGCGATTTTCACGTTTTTTATCGATTTTCATCAAAAGAAAATTGATGAAGAAAACTGTAGAAGAAATCAAACTCTACAACTTTGGTAAAAGAAATTTTGAACGAATCTTACTAGAAAACGATAAAATTCATTATCAAAATAAGTATCCTTACAACATTTTTGTGACATCTAAAGCTCGGTTTCCTCGAAAAGTTTGTTTTAACTATATCTGAGTAAGTATATTCGTATCCTGTTATCTATGCATAAACTTTCTCGACCGTGAGCAGGGTTTGTTATCAAGCGAATGATTTTCTTAGAAAAGTTACTACTAAAATTCAATCATCTAAAAGAAATGAATTTGCTCCATTTTTTCATGCCTTTATGTGAAACAATGCGTACGAAATTATTAATTAGAATAAAAGGGTATCCGCATGTGAAATGATCAAGATCGAAGTAAGTAGGAAAATGAAAAGGATTGTGGGCAAAGTCGAAAAGAAAGTTAGAAAGACAATTTGCTGGTTAAAAGTTTATTTTTGCTACCAAGAAATAAAATAAAAATACAGAACAATGGACAGAATTTGCTTTCGTATGTGACAAAAAATAGGCGCACTCGGTTTCCATATTTAAGTTTTGTTGACTAATTGTTTATTAAATGTTGGAATTAGTTCAAGTTAATAGTTTATTCGAAAAAATTATATATGGTATAAAATTTAAAATATCAAAAATCGATTTTTCCGCTAAAAATTCAAAAAAGTTTGTGTATTAAAACGAAGAGCTTGTACACAAACTCAAAATTTCAAATGCAATTATCTCGAAAACTACAACGATTCAGAAGATGCCGTAAAAACAAAAAATGCTCCATTTTTCATCAACTTTCCGAATATCAACAAAAATGGGCAACTTTTCCTCACTGAACTGGTCCTTTAACTCTTGTACACAATTTTAGATTGTCCACCTAGCTGGTCATATTTTTCTTTGACCAATATGTGCTATAAAGTGAGTTTTTTAATTCTATCGAATCACAAAGATAAATAAAATTTCTGACTTTTTAAACATTTTTTATATGAACATACAGGGTGTCCCAGCACAATCTAGTAGATAAGAAAATTCGATATCTCAACAACGATAAAAGATTTTCAAAAACGTTTTTTGTAATTTACTTCATAAATTATCCCGTTTTGTGTATTTTCATGATTTTTGAATAAGTCTGTGTATTGAAGCGAAAATCTGATTTTTTACTCTTAAAGGGTCCAGTTTGCGACCACTTCTCGAAAAAAATTTTTTCTAAAAAGGTCATTTTTAGGGGTAAAATCATGGGAGAAATCGATTGCGCGCATAGCCGAAGCGTGAAAACGTCATCCTGACCCTGATTCAGGGAGAGGATCGGTGTTTTGAAGCGAAAATCAAACATTTTCGAATTTTTATGAGAAAACCAAGGGCCCAGTGGGAATTATTTAGATAGTACAAGGGTACATATCAATTGGAGGATACAACGTCATGTCTTTCGTATACGAAAGCTTGCCCGTGTGTGGCTGGGGACCTCCTCATTTTTGAATTGTCCGACCCTCTTGCCCATGTATGTTACGGATATGAACCTCTCTCATCATCCAGTTAAAAAAACTTGTAAAATTATCTTTAGATAGGTGGCAATAACTCATTTATTACATGGGCTGATGCTCTTAAAGAATGCTCTAGTTTAGACAGCAATTTAGCCTCAATAAATTCTAATGAAGAAAATCAATTTATAACAAGTAAAATTTATACAGAGCTCAATAATAATAAAATTTAAAGATCTTTTAAATTACTCAAACATTTCCACCTTTACATGGCTTGGAGCCAAATTAATAGAAAATATTTGGAGTTGGATGGATGGCTTAAACATTAGATTAAAAGAAAATTATCTTAAAAGCAATGTTACACCGGTTTCTGTCACTAATATGTTCTATAGGAATTGGTACAAATATTCTGTCGATGATGGATCTTGTCTTATTATGTGGCCGATTAAAAATGGAAAATGGTTAAATATTCATTGTGACAGTCTTGATGTTAGTCAATATATATGCTCTAAAAGAAGTAAGAAATAATTGTGAATAATAATTTATTACCGATACTCATATTCGGTAAAGTTTTTGGTTCAGTCATCGTAGTTTTATGGGCAAACAAAGATGAGGGAGAAAAAATAGCGGCACTATAACTTTTGTCATGAATTGAGTTTGTCACACTAACTTTTGTCACGTAACTTTTGTTACGTCATCATAAAACTATAACTTTTGTCACCTAACTTTTATCACGGATTTAGTTACAAAAACCGTAAATTTGAAAATCTCAAGTTTTTCGTGACAAAAGTTAGCGTAACAAAACGCGTGACAAAAGTCATAGTGCCAAAATAGCACTGCAAGAGAAGACGGGTTATATCGAAAAGTTCTTAAAGGGGGGGGGGTAAACTTTGCAGCAGCACTTCCGAAAAAATTTTTTTTTGAATTTGTGCAAAAATGACTCTTCTAGGGATAATGTTATGCGAGAAATCGATTCCTCACATTCCCAAAACATGAAAACACTTCCTTGACCCTGATTCAGGACATAGGGGTGGGTGTATTGAAGTTAAAATCAAACATTTTCGGATTTTTATGAGAAAACCGTCGATTCTTAGGTTTTTCTAGGCGGAGAATCGATTGCGCGCACTCCCGAACAGTGAAAACGCTTCCTTCCTTGACCCTGGTTCAGGGAAAAAATAAAAAAATCGCACTTTTAATGCTTGAAAACCGAAAACACCGATCCCTTTCAAGCATTAAAAGTACGATTTTTAATTTGTTCCCTGAATCAGGGTCAAGAAAGCGTTTTCACGGTTCGGGAGTCTATCAGGATTAGCTTTGTATTTCTGGAGAAATCCTCAAAAACAAAAAATTTCGAAATGTCAAGTTTCGAAATATCAAACGACCGTAAAAATGGAGATTCTTGAAAAAACCTTGGCCCCAGGTTTACGCCTCTATTCTTTCCCCTTATCCCCTCCTTTCTTCTGGATACGATACTCACTACTTTTTTATTTTAGGCTGGCACCGAGAATGCTCTATTATACCTCATACCACTGATATAGATTTTGGCATGTTATCTGAAGAACATTCTGAATCTCTTATTGAAGATCTAAAAACTTCCTCAGATTTTACATTATATTGGAAGTTAGGCATGGTCAGTTGTTCTCAAACTTTTTTAAATCCCAAATTTAGCCAAACGATTCTATGGAGCTTAGTGTTTATAAAGATAATATCAAAATGGATTTATTTTATGTGTATAAAGACAAAGTAAGAGGTGGTTCCTATGTAGCCGGAATGCTTGTTGCAGAACGACAAAAACTGAGATGGAAATATCCAGGAATAAAAGAAATTTGTACAGGAGATTTATTAGACCATTTAATGTATTTGCCATGTAATATTGATAAAGTTATTGAGGTATGGAAATATTTGTTTAAAGATAATGTTGTAAAAGTTTTTTAGGCAGATTATGGTAAGGAGTGGGCAAAAGATTTTGATACATCAAAATTCGAGTGGAGCAAATCCCACAAAAATTTGGAAAAAGGAGAAGCTATTCCTGCGTCTCAATGGAAATATATTTACCAAAAATTTGTAAATTGGTAACTTGTGTGTGTTATTTACCTATATAAAAAATAAAAGGAAAATATTCTAGAGAAGCATTTACGATTAGGCTTTTAAATGATACAAAAATCTTTATTCTTAACCAATAAAATCTTTTTATACAAACAAATTTAAAATATTAAAATCAAATTTATAATCTCAAAATCAGGAAAATGGAACTTTTTGAGCATAAGCTGGTGGTGGCTCAGAAGCCGATGGGCCATTCTGATCATAGCTATAAATAAAAATACGATATTTTTGAGACCCATAACCCCATCCAGCAGAATGTTCGAAATAAATAAATTTTGTCGGCCTTGGAAGCTCGGGAAAGACTGCATGCGGTCCGGCAATACAAAACCATCTTCCATCATATTGCGAAAGAAAAGCACGATTTATATCATCACATATTTTTTGGTCGTCGTATAAATATGCACCGGTGTTTTGGCTATGTCCGCCTTTGCCATAATGACGATGTTGTTCAACAACTTGGCTTACAACTCCGGTTGCAAACTGGGTCATATCGGGTGGCATATTTGATTCTCTTAAGCAAGATTTTGAGTCGAATTGTCCCATTTTGTGAAAACAAAATCTAAACATTTTATTAAAATGAAACAAAGGTATAAGAATGGAAAAATTTTAAATAAAGTCTAAAGTTAGCGAAAGAAAAATTTTTCAAAAAAGAAATTGAAAAAATCAAAAATCAGGCAGTGCCATCTGGAGAGAACAAATCGATAATCGTGGGCATAAACAAATGATTTTATTCTACTGCGTTGCTATTTTTATTTGCTCACTCATTGTTAGTCTGATGACTCATAAGAGAAAATTTCTTACGTCATTGTATCTTTTCAAACATATGTTCAAAAATATACAATGACGTAAGAAATTTCCTTATTTTTCTAAGGGTAATTTTACGTTTCTAGGGATAATTTTATGCGAGGAATCGATTGCGCGCATTCCCAAACCTATAAAATGCTTCCCTCGCCCTGATTCAGGGAAATAATTGGGTTTTTGAAAAGTGAAAAACGGCAATTTTCTCTTCAAAAATCCAATTTTTCCCTGAATCAGGGCCAAGAAAGTGTTTGCAGGGTTCGGGAATGCACACGATTTTTGGCCCCTTAAATGATTTTTCTGGGAAAGTGATGTTCTATCAAGTTGTTTTCCATGAATTTTTAAGTCAAAATTGACATATAACACCTATCCGCGTTTCTCGCTCCAGAGGCGTGGCCATCCGAGCGCCCATTCTCGACCCACGCCAAGTGTCTCATGTGTAGTATTCTAGTGATGTTGTCTTACTCATTCTGTTAATATGTTAGTATTGTTACTATTATACTCTGGTGGATAAAGGTTATTACAATGTAGCGACTCACCCACACGGTAACACCACTAAGTTTCTACATGCCTAAGGCATAACCCAAACACAACCATTACAAATCTTTATCAAAATAACTCCATATGGGATTTTTCTATGCGAGGAATCGATTGCGCACATTGCCGAGTCGCAAAAAATTTAATTTTTCAATTTTTCCTTTGGGGACTAATGGGTAAAAAATTTGAATTTTCAAAAAATTTTTCCAAATTTGCTAATTTTGTACGTAGAGTTTTTCGACATGAGAACTCGAATTTGAAGGAATTTTTTATTTTGATAGGAAGTAGGTACCCTACGAGGGTTATACTTTCTAAAAAGATTTCACAACGAAAATCGGCAATGATAGCAATCGATTCCGCACCTAGAAAACTGTTGTTTTTCGGCTGAAACCCGACCTTTAGTTCATTATTGCTTCAATACACCTATCATTTTTCCTGAATATGGATCAGAGAAGCATTTTCAAGTTTCAGAAATGCGCGCAATCGATTCCTCGCATAGAAGAACCCCAAGAGAAACATTTACGATTAGGCTTTTAAATTTTACAAAAATCTTCATTTTTAACCAATACTAATCTTTATATACAAACAAATTTTAAAATATTCAAATCAAATTTATAATCTCAAAATCAGGAAAATCCAATTTTTTGAGCATAAGCTGGTGGTGGCGCAGAAGCCGATGAGCCACTCTGATCATAGCTATAAATAAAAATGCGATATTTTTGAGATCCAGTAAGCCATCCAGTAGAATGTTCGAAATAAATAAATTTTGGCGGTCTTTGAAACTCGGGAAAGACTGCGTGCGGTCCGGCAATACAAAACCATCTTCCACCGTATTGTGAAAGAAAAGCATAATTTATACCATCACATATTTTTTGGTCATTGTATAAATACTCTCCGGTGTTTTGGCTTTGTCCACCTTTGCCATAATGACGATGTTGGTCAACAACCTGGCTTACAACCCGGGTTGCGAACTGGGTCATATTGGGTGACATATTTGATTCTCTTAAGCAAGATTTTGAATCGAATTGTCCCATTTTGTGAAAACAAAATCTAAAATTTTTATTAAAATGAAACAAAAGTATAAGAATGGTAAAAATTTTAAACAAAGTTCAAAGTTAGCGAAAGGAAAAATTTTCAAAAAGAAATTGAAAAAATACAACAATCGAACAGTGCCATCTCAAGGCAATGATAAATTGATAAGCAAGCGCATAAACGAATGTTTTTATTCTACTGCCTTGCTATTTTTATTCATTCATCGTTACTCATCATTAGTCAAAAATTCTCATTTTTAGTCTAAAATTTCCAAAAAGGACAAAAGTAATCATCAATTGATACGTAAGAGGAAATTTTTACGTCATTGTGTCTTTTCAAAAATAGTTTTGTTTATGTTTCAAAATATATACAGAGTGAGCAAAAAAAGAATTTTTGTGATTTTTTGGAACCCGAAAATTTATTTTTCTAAGGATAATTTTATGTTTCTAGGGATGATTTTATGCGAGGAATCGATTGCGCGTATTTCCAAACCCAGAAAATGCTTCTCTGGCCCTGATTCAGGGAAACAATTGGGTTTTTGAAAATTCGAAAAACGACAAAACCCAATTTTTCCCTGAATCAGGGTCTGAGAAGCATTTTCAAGGTTCGAGAATGTGCAATCGATTCCCAGCATAAAATTATCCCATAGGGGTCAGTTTTCACACTCAATCTTTTCCTTCCGAAGGCACGAAAAAAATGGCCAGTCTTCAAACTGCTTTTTTAAAAGTTGTTCCTGAGGTTATAATCTACTAATCTACAATTCGTTTTTTTCGATTTCTCTGTCAATCACTTTTCAACATGCCGTGAGAGGCAATAGTAAAATAGTCTGTTTTTTTATTAAAAATGTAAATTTGTGGGAAATCATTTTTGGACAAAAATAGCCATTTTTTAAAACGATTTTTTGAATATGTCATTTTTTAATTGAAGAATTGAAAAAAGATCATTAAAAATTTTTTCAAGTCTGGAACCACCTTGGCCACCATTCGGCTGAAACCCAACCTTTAGTTCATTTTTATTTCAATACGCCTATCATTTTCCCTGAATATGTGCCAGGGAAGGATTTTCAAGTTTCAGAAATGCGCGCAATCGATTCGTCGCATAGAAGAACCCCCTATGGGATCATTTTTTAACAATTCGATGGAATCTGCAAAAGCATGTCATTTACCTATATAAATAAAAGGAAAATATTCTAGAGGAACATTTACGATTAGGCTTTTAAATTTTACAAAATCTTTATTTTAACTAATATTAATCTTTTTATACAAACAAATTTAAAATATTAAATCAAATTTACAATTTCAAAATCAAGAAAATGGAACTTTTTGAGCATAAACTGGTGGTGGCTCAGAAGCCGATGGGCCATTTTCATCATAGCTATAAATAAAAATGCGATATTTTTGAGACCCATACTTCCATCCAGTAGAATGTTCGAAATAAATAAATTTTGTCGGTCTTGGAAGCTCGGGAAAGACTGCGTGCGGTCCGGCAATACAAAACCATCTTCCACCGTATTGCGAAAGAAAAGCATTATTTATATCATCACATATTTTTTGGTCGTCGTATAAATATGCACCGGTGATTTGGCTATGTCCGCCTTTACCCCAATGACGATGTTCTTCAACGACTTCGCTTACAACTTGGGTTGCAAACTGGGTCATATCGGATGGCATATTTGATTCTTTTAAACAAGATTTTGAGTCGAATTGTCCCATTTTGTGAAAACAAAATCTAAACATTTTATTAAAATGAAACAAAAGTATAAGAATGGTAAAAATTGTAAATAAATTCCAAAGTTAGCGAAAGGAAAATTTTTCAAAAAGAAATTGAAAAATGCAACAATAAGTCAGTGCCATCTCGTGGAGAGGATAAATCGATATGCGGGCGCATAAACAAATGATGTTATTCTTTTCCTTGTTTTGTTTATTTGCTCACTTTGGGGTTAATCCCAAATGTCTCGAAAAAATGGTCCTCAAAAGTTTCAAAATTGCGGTTTTTTTGCACCACCCTGTATTAAGACCATATGTATATTGGGTTTTTAGGTAAATAACTGGCTTTTGCAGATTCCATCGACTCGTTTAAAAATCACCCTATAGGGGGTTCTTCTATGCGGGAATCGATTATGCGCATTAAATTTTTTTCAATTTTGTGCTATGGAAACTAAAGAGTAAAAAATTCGAATTTTCAAAATTTTTCCAAATTTGCTATTTTTGTACGTAGGGTTTTTTGACATGGAGAAATCAAATTTGAAGGAATTTTTTGATTTTGACTACAGAAAGGTAACCTACGAGGGTCATACTTCCTAAAAAGATTTCACAATGAAAATTTCTTAAATCAGAGCCAGGGTAATTTTTTCATGCATCGACAATAATAGCAATCGCTTTCGCACCTAGAAAACCCCTAGACTGTCGGTTTTCCGGCTGAAATCCGATCTTTAGTTCATTTTTGTTTCAGTACGCCTATCATTTTCCCTGAATATGGGCCAGGGAAGCATTTTCAAGTTTCAGAAATGCGCGCAATCGATTCCTCAAAGAAAAACCCCCTATGGAGTCATTTTTTAACAATTCGATGGAATCTGCAAAAGCCGGTTATTTACCCATATAAAAATAAAAGGAAAATATTCTAGAGAAACATTTACGATTAGGCTTTTAAATTTTACAAAATCTTTATTCTTAACCAATATTAACCTTTTTATACAAACAAATTTTAAAATATTAAAATCAAATTTATAATCTCAAAATCAGGAAAATGGAACTTTTTGAATATAAGCTGGTGGTGGCGCAGAAGCCGATGAGCCACTCTGATCATAGCTATAAATAAAAATGCGATATTTTTGAGATCCAGTAAGCCATCCAGTAGAATGTTCGAAATAAATAAATTTTGTCGGTCTTTGAAACTCGGGAAAGACTGCATGCGGTCCGGCAATACAAAACCATCTTCCACCGTATTGTGAAAGAAAAGCACGATTTATACTATCACATATTTTTTGGTCGCTGTAGTAATAATCACCGGTCTCTTGGCTTTTTCCACCTTTACCCCACTGACGATGTTGGTCAACGACTTGGCTTACAACTCGGATTGCAAACTGGGTCATATCGGATGGCATATTTGATTCTTTTAAGCAAGATTTTGAGTCGAATTGTCCCATTTTGTGAAAACAAAATCTAAACATTTTATTAAAATGAAACAAAAGTACAAGAATGGTAAAAATTTTAAACAAAGTTCAAAGTTAGCGAAAGGAAAATTTTTCAAAAAGAAATTGAAAAATGCAAAAATCGGACAGTGCCATTTCATGGCAACGATAAAATGGTAAGCGAGCGAATAAACAAGTGATTTTATTCTACTGCTTATAAAGGCGGCCCCGCAATCAGCGAGAATACACACAATGCTTTTTATTAGATAGTGTTAAGTGTATTTAAACAATGTACAAAACAGGTTTTGAGGCGTTCCAACCTCTATATGTCATGCTGTTTTTATAGTGCATTATTCCTCATAATTGGTCTCAAATTTTCACAAGAAGACAAAAATAACCATCATTGATGATTCATAAGGAGATTCTTACGTCATTGAATCTTTTCAAAAATATGTAGGATTTCAAAATATATACAAGATAAGCAAAAAAAGGGTTTTTGTGATTTTTTGGAATCCGAAAATTTATTTTTCTAAGGGTAATTTTATGTTTCTAGGGATAATTTTATGTGGGGAATCGATTGCGCGCATTCCCTAACCCAGAAAATGCTTTCCTGGCTCTGATTCAGGGGAACAATCGAGTTTTTGAAAATGCGAAAAACGACAATTTTCTCTTTAAAAACCCAATTTTTCCCTGTATCAGGGTCTGGGAAGCATTTTCAGGGTTCGTGAATGCGATCAATCAATTTCCAGCATAAAATTATTTCATAGGGGTCAGTTTTTGAACAATATATTTTCGGGTCCGATATGCAAAAATTTTCATTGAATTTGGACAACTTTAAATTCGAAGCGGAATTCGAACCCGAGCCCATAAACTGCAAATCTGTCATTTTAGCCATTTCGGCCATTGTGATGGAAAACCCAATGTTATGACATTATTCCTACTCGTCTCGGCGAGCTGAATAGAGTGGCATTCAAATTTCAAATTTCCTCCAATTTTAGCATAATGGCCAACGTCTTAGCCATTAAGCCATGCGCGCACAGATTTTTTGAATCTTGCAATAACACAGAGTTTATTTTTTCTAAAAAATTATTTATCTACAGGGTGGCCCATAAAAAGTGGCTTTTTGCGATTTTTTGGAACCCAGTTCATACGGTTTTTCTTCATAACAGAAATTTTTTCACAAAAAGTGAGGTTCTATAAAGTTGTCCGTCGTCATCTCATGAACAACTTTGTAGAACCTCACTTTTTGTGAAAAAATTTCTGTTATGGAGAAAATCCTTATGAACTGCGACCCAAAAAATCATAAAAAGCCACTTTTTATTGGGCCACCCTGTAAATAATCAATTTTAAAGATAAAAAATACACAAAGATTAAAATGTGACAAGTCAGTTCATAAAACTTCTAATTCTTGAAATCAAAGCTGGACGATGCGTTTTTGGACCATTCTCGGCAGTTGTTGGCGGAAATCGCAGTTCATATAATTGAGGATAAGTTTTCTTGAACTAAAAATTTTTCATTTGTACGAACAACACAAAACATGAACGAAAAAAGACATCATTTTCTTTTTACCACTTTTATTCAACTATCAGAACAAAAAGAAAAAAAATTAAATGTGCAGTTTTTGAGAAATTTTGCGGGGAAAAAACGATAGACCTACCAAAAGTCGCATTCGTTTTTTGGACTTTTTTCTATATTCTTTAGTGGGAATCTTACAAGCGACCCATCATTGTAATCATACATGGGCAAGAGGGGTACTGTACCCTCCATTAATTCGTCGTATCGGGGGAAAATTATTGGATCAATTCGTATTGGGAAGCCGCCCAGACTGAATTTGTTGTGAAAATTATATGAATTCATAAATCGAGAATGAATTCGTATTTCAACTTTTTCGCCTGTCGACGTTTTTTTGGTCGATAGTAACCTTTGGGACCAATTCATATTTTGGGGCCCAGCACCCCCTCCCTCCCGCCTGCTTACTCATGTATGATTGTAATGCTCTTGGTCTGAAAAAAATTCACAAGCAAAAAAAATTCTGACACAAGATAACGAGCAAAACCTTTAAAAATAGGCATAATAACACCCAAAGACAAAACAAAAATACGCATCCTTTTTGGGATGCGTTAAATAGACAGAAATAAGCGAAATCGACCAAAATGGCGCAGTCGGTAGCACAGCAGTCGTTTATTTTCCAACGCAGAGTTTGATACCCAGCAGCGTAAAAATTGAATTATCAGAATATATCATACAGAGGAGAGGGTTTTTTTTCAAATTTTTAAATTTTAGTTGCTGCTAGAAGTTTTACACTTACATTTTTAAGCTTTTTAGTTTTTTCATCTTTACTAATATCTTTGCATTCTATAATTGTATCAAGCAACTTTAAAAGTTGATTGTCTGTTTCTCTTTGTTGTTCCTGGTATGTTTTTGAGTCTATTCTTTCACAAAATGGCATTGGAGCTGGTGGCGTTTGAGAAGATCGGCGTCTTTCTGTTCTCTGGCACTAAAAGTATGCATATAAGTTCGTTGTAATAAGACATTTGTTCTACTGAAAAATATTTTTTTTGCAAGTACCCCTCCTCCTTAATCGATTCTTCTCCCGACGCCATAGCTGCACAAGGAGGGGCGGGACACTTATCCAAGTACAATATATTTTTGAAATTTTTGTTTTTGACCTTTTTTTTGGTCGTCAAACGTAAAAATGCCATATTTTTGGTAAAAAATATGTAAATTTTGGTAAAAAACTTGTTGTCTCGAGTCAAAATACAACATGTTTTCTCATTTTTTCCCCCGATACGACAACATAGGGAGGAGACAGTCCCCCCCCCCTTGTGCACCTATGCCCGACGCATCTGGTGACCACAGGAATGAACTTTTAATTTTTACGACGTTTTACTTTTTGTTCAAGTCTTGTATGCAATTCATTATCCACAATTTTATACAATTCATCTGGCACTGTAAATAGCATTTCATGATAATCCAAAAAGAAAGTGAACAATAATGGAGATTCTACGACACTAATTTTGTCTGATGGCTCCATGAAGCATTGCGAAACTCGTTCAATGATCTAAAAGTTTTTTTTCTTTAGGAGGTATACAAAAATATCAACATACTACATAGCGATTTTCTTTTTGGTTATCTAGAATTAAGCATTGGTTTTCCGAAATCTTTTTTAAATAATGGCATAATTTATGCAAGCGTCTTCGAACGGCTGGTTTGAGTGTTAATAAGCAAAGTTTCATGGATAGAATAAATGAGTCAGCAAAATCGGGATCAATTGCTAAAAAATTTCTGTATCAATAACAAGTTCAAACTGGGGTAAATTTGATGGGTAAAAAAGCATAGTGGCGTAGAGGGAAGGGCCGACTAGGGTTTTCCCAAAAACGTTATTTTCTCCGAAAAATATAAGGTAACCCTTATGATTGGGGATTTTTTAGGGATTTCGAAGGGAGAGCTGCCCAACCCCCTTCCCTATTCTACTACCTCCTAGTTAGTGATGCGTCGATCTCTTTTTCGAAATCGGAAAAGTCAAAATCGAAATTTCGAAATTGCGATTTCGACTCATCACTACTCCTAGTTTACCCATCTCACTACTCCATTGCCCCCTCCGCTCATAACAACACTTCAACTAGGCCACATTAATCCACATTTATAGAATCTCACTTTCAATAATAGGATTCAGCTTAATCCTGCTTTTCCCATATGGCGTAACAATATCCATACTCCCACTCCTTCTAGAACTTATTAGCGCTCTTTCATTCATCCCACTCGGAATATTCCTCGAAAACATCAACATCGATGAAGGTGTTGATGAATTTATAGTCGAAAAAGTTCTTCCAAAAGCCCCTGGATCATTAGGAATTTGATGAGATAAAGATGTTGTCAAAGGAGAACTTGTATATGGCCCAGATGTGTGTTCATCGATATAGGCTAGTGGCTCTGGAGAATTGTAAGGTTGAACAGCTTGTAAGAAAGAACGGGTGGGGACGATTTTTGAAGGGATTGCTCGGAGGGAGCCATAGTTGTTGTTGCGAATTCTTGGTAGAGAAGAAGAGCCAGAAGTTGAAAGTGTATCGAAGCTCTAAAAATATTGAATTTTCCACTTGAGTATAACCTCCCTCTCCAAAATCGGAATTTTGGTTGGCCAAGTGTTTTAACAAAAATCAAATGGGACAAGCTCAAAAGCGGTTGTGCGGACCTTCTTCGGTCTCTCTTGTGGGGTCAGAAAATAGATCTGGAACCTAGGGCTCCTTGAACCCATTTGAGTTCAAGGGATCCCTGGGACGTATTTGAGTCTAAGAAACTGCGGTGCCTGACTCATGATTTTTGGATCCATTGACCCGGGGACCCTGGGTTCTGATGTACCAAAACGTTGGGCCCTTTATGGAGTATTCTCTCTTCACATTCTCTGTCAGCCCTTCCCCAACAATATGACAGGTGGAGGGTTGGTAGTGTTGTACAAGTTTAGTATAATTTTTTATCATCTTACCCCTGTACGAGGCCTAGTTGCTCGTAAACTTCCTGAAACACTTGTCAAAGGAGTTGATGAAGATTGGCTAAGTAGTGACGATAGGGGCAACTCAGACGATCTTTCAATACTTGATATAGTGTCTAAAAAAGCGTCTATGCTAAATTTTCTAATCTTACCAGAAGTCATCCCAATCCCTATTTTCGAAGAACATGTTGTTCCAGTCGTAATCGAAGATTTCAAAGCCGTCTGTGTCTGGAAGTGCTGTAAAATAAAAACCAGAAGTTCTGCATGAATTTGAGGTATGATGGGTGCCATTTGTGCGAGTTGCTGACAGATATTATTAAAGGTATTCAGTTCAAGGCCTTTATAAACGACTTCAGGTGTTACAGAATGGTCGTCGAAAGGGTATTTGGTTAGGAAGCGAAGCATTTTTCTCATATGATCGGAAATTTCGTCTACAAATAGATTGTTGATGGTCGTGATTTTGAACTACCGCTATCCACATTCTGCCCAGTTCATAATGAAGATGGGGAAAGTGAGGCATAAGACAGTTGACGATGCAGAAGCAGAGGTAGAGGGGGTAGAACAGGGCATGAGTGGAGTCAGAAGCAGAACCAATGTCAGGGGTGGTTGCAGAATCCGTTCAGGGTCAGATTCAGGGTCAAGCTCATTTAAAGGCCAGGATCAAATTCAGGGTCTGTTATGGGATCTGTTTCAGGGTTAGGGTCAGGATATGGGTCAGGATCAAAGTTTAGAAGGCAAGAGGCAATAGCATATATTTGCCACCAAATCGTTCGCTCGCAGTTTTGTAACCCATTCTTACCATGATTACTCCTTAATTTAACAAATCCATGCTCATTAACCATTTCACAGTTCCATTTTATATCCATCCCTTCCACAGCTTGTGCAAAATTTCGGTCCAAATTTAAAGTGCCTAACAGCTTGCCTAGCCTAAAACTTGAATCTTCAAATATCAAAAAATCTTATACTCACTTTTCCATTAAACAAAACTTCCAAATTTTATACTCATCAATTTCTGTATTCATTATCATATTTTCATGATTTTCTACCGCTCCTAGCGGTCTTCTTTTCATTAAAATATCTTTTCTTGCATTCAACATAGTGCCACTAATAGACCTAGGTCTTAATTGCATGGAATGTTGATGTTGATTTTCTGAAGACCTGCGAATTTTGGGTATCTCATATTCATTTGAAGAGATTGTATTTTCATCAGAGAGTATAACATGATGAGATTTATTAGAAATGACTGGTGGAAGTGGGACCTCTTCATCGTTTTCAGCTTTGGAATTTTCAACGACTTTTTCTAATTTTGAGTTGCTTTGGACGGAGCGTCTGAGTTGATTAGTCTGAGAGGTTGATTTTCTGGGTAAAAGTTTTGGTGATGCAGAGCGTTTTGGCTGCTAAAATAGAATAAATAGTATTGTAGAGGAGAGATTGATTAGCTTACTTCGTTTCTTATATTGTTTTCATTAAGCCCCGGCAAGTTTCCAGATGAAAAGGATTTTCTTCGAGTAAGATTGGTTGTGATAATTGGCGGTGATTTATATTCTCTAAAATTGAATTGCATGAAGCGGGAAAATGATTAAAAAACCGGCATGCACCTAAAATTCAGTACTACTTCGGATTAGCTGCCCCAAGTGATAGGGTACTGGAAACCGGAGGCTTTATGGGACTGCCCAGATATTACGTTATCAGTTTTTGTGGATTTTTTACCCCTCTCACGTTATCAAAAATGCACTAGCATTATCAACTTTTTGTAGAGAGGGCTGACCCTTCCCCCAACATGATAACTTAATACTTGAATGACCCCTGTCAGAATCATTTTTCACAATATACCTTAAATGCCCAATATTTGCATTTTTGCTCATCAAATCCAACATGCCATCAATTGAAGATGGTCGCCCAATGGTCCCGAAATTTCGTAATTTTCTCTCGACTACTTCTTTTTGAAATCTAAATTTATATATTTTTCAATTTTTGCTTACATATATCTCTACCTATATAGACTAGCATCATCTTTAAAAGTTCTATTTTTATAGTCACGAACATTTGTAAAATAACTTTCATTTAAAAATTGCTGCAGAAGTTTTATACAATTTTCTCTAAAAATTCAAATTTTTTGAATAAAAATTTGGGAGCTACTACACAATGGGAAGGGGCACCCACGTGAAAAATTTTTCTGGAAATGGCCCCTCTAGGGGTAAAAAGATGTGGGGGAATCCGAATTTGACATTTATAAAATTCCTCGGATTTTAGAAAAGCTGTATATCGACACGAAAATTTGAGAAAATAACATATTTTGGTCTAAAAACAACGCTTTTTCTTATATTCATTTTTCATTAACAATAACACTTTTTGCAATAGTTAAACAATGATTTAATCCAATTTTTGCGACTTTTTGCTTCAATAACAATATCCTTCCCTAAATCAGGGAAGCGTTTTTTCGCTTCGAAAATGTCAACTTTGGATTCCCCGCATATTTTTACCCCTAGAGGGGTCATTTCCAAGACAAAACTTTCACGTCGATACCCCCTTATTGTGTAGTAGCTCTAAAATTTGTAACTTTACCTAGTGCAGTTTTTTATATCAAAACATTTGGGTAAAATCGGGTCCAAATAATCAACTGCTTCTTTTCCAGTAAAACTGTCTTCATAATAAGTTAGACCTTTACGATGTCTTTTTGTGGGCATTTTATAAAAGCGTTTGAGGATTATGACCCACTAGAAAAGGAAAAGTTATAGTATGTTCCCTCTCATAATGGAATAAAATGTCCGGTATCGATGGCTAAGTGGTCCATGGAGTAAACTGTTCGATCAAGTTAAGCAACATTAGGCCATCAGGTTCGATTCCCACTAGGGTAAATATTTAGACTTTTAAAAAACTTTTTTTTAAAAAGTTTTTGAAAATCAAAAGTTTTATCCTATGGGAATCGAACCTGCGGGACCAACGTACTTAACTTGCCAGATCAGGCAGTCAGCTCCTTAGACCACTTGGCCATCGACACCGGACTTTTTTCCATTATGGGCGTAAACGGGCACTGTAATTTGTGTTATGCGGGAAGGAAAAGTGGTGGGACTAAATTGTAGCAAAACCTAAAAGCTAAATAGTTGACCACAGACCTCTCCCCTAAATACTAAAAAATTTTACGTATCCCATTAAGTTTTGAAAAATTTTGAAAATATTAATTTGTTTTTGTTTTAAAAATATTTACTCACCCTTCTTGTAGAAGAAAACTTATCCGAAATAACATGTCTGGCATTATAAAAATTTTCATTGGTAGGATCAGGTGGTGGACTATCAACTTCTTTTACATCTTTAATAACATTTTCCACAGTATAGTTTTGAGATCGAAGCGGCATCCTTAAAAAACTATTAAAACTTATTATTAAAAGTACAGGGTGTATAAAAAACCGGAACTTGGACGATTTTTTCGATCCGAAATTTTTTTCCCAAAAATGGCCCGATTAGGGCTAATTTTATGCGAGGAATTGATTGAGCTCATTCCCGAAGCTTGAAAATGCTTTCCTGACCCTGATTCAGGAAAATAAGAGTGTATATTGAAGCGACAATATGAAAATTTTGGGTTTTTCATTTGAAGATCGTCGTTCCTGGAATTATTTTATGCGAGGAATCCGAAAAATGCTTCCTTGAATCAGAGTAAGCATGTGTAATAACAAAAAATCAACTCAAATCTTTCTTTGTTAATTTCGTTTTATTACACATACCTACTCTAATTCAGAGAAGCATTTATTCGACTCGGAAGTATGTTTTTTGAGTTCCTCGCATAAAATAACTCCAGGAAGAGAACAATGATTTTCAGAAGAAAAATTCAAAATTTTCATATTTTCACTTCAATACACACTCTTATTTCCCTGAATCAGGGTTAGCAAAGCGTTTTCAAGCTTCGGGAATGAGCGCAATCAATCCTCGCATAAAATTATCTAAAAAGGAATCACTCTAGAAAAATTTTCCTTGGTCCCCCAGGAGTAAAAAATGAAACAAAATTTTTGTCTCCGATTTCGATAATTTTTGTGTCAATCGTTTTCTACCATCGTCCCCTACAACTGTTGCAATAGCACTTTGGGTTTAAATCAAGCATTCCCGAGATCGTCTGGAGACATAAACATTACACGTTTAACGTAGTAAGATAATATATATAAGATAATATCAAATCAAAAATATTGTGACGCCTTTTTTGAATGCATCCAAGCGTGACCTTCGATTAAGTGTTTGCCGATTATCGGGTCGTTAGTCATTCAAAAAATGACCTATGGTCCACCGGTCAGCGCAGTTTAGTTCGAAAATTTGAATAAGTGGTTTTCGCGGCAAAAACAATCTTATCAATATATGGTTTGTTTGAAAATGAAAATAAGAGTAAAATTGTTAAAATATTGGGCCATACAAAAAATAAGGTGCTTTTCGGCCAATTTTTGTCTAAATGACTCTTCTGGGGGATTTCTATGCGAGAAATCGATTGCGCGATTATCTAGCAGAGAAATTGCTCCCCTGACCTTTTTTCATATAAGGGATGGGTGTATTGAAGCGAATGAACTAAAATGCAAATTTTCGTTGTAAAACGGCTGTTTTAGGTTTTACTAGAAGATGAATCGCTCGCACGCACGCACGCATTGCTTTACAATACACACATCTCTTCCCTGAATCAGGGTAAATACCGTACCCAGGATTTTTTCATGGGATACATAAGATCCAAAAATTTTTTTCAAACATTTTGGTTAAAAACATAAGGGAGGACCCTTTGGATTCTTTAAACATTTTTTTACCCCTAGAGGGGGGGGAGGTACATGTACCCACTGTACCCCCCCCCCCTTGGTACGGTACTGGTCAGGGATGCGTTTTCAAGGATCGGCAATAAATATAATCGATTCCTCGCATAGAAAAACCCCCTTTATGGTTATTTTAGTGAAAATTAAACAACTTGAAATTTTTTGTGACCAAAAGTCGAGTTTTTCAAAAAGTTCAAAATTACCATTTTTATGGCATCCTATAGATAATTAGGAGAAAATTTTGAAAATTGGAGATTTTACCCCTTGAGGGGACAGACAAGAGATAAGATAATACTCAAATTTTCCATACCTTTTCCCATTCCAAAATGATTCAAATTGTTTAAATAACCTTTTTTATTGAGTTTCAATTTTCCCTCCATTTTCAAAAATAATGTGCAGAAAATGCAATTTCGAGGTAATTCAACATTCCTCAAGGTCATCCGTTATTCTTTAGAAACTCTCAGAGATTCCCTTTTATGTTCTATGGATCAGTTTAAGTGGGATTTATTGCCTGTTCAAATTTCAAAAGGCAGACAGAAAAAAGATCTGGGTCAAAACGTAAGACGAGAAAATAAGTATCCGTTTTTCATTTCAATTTTATTCAAGAGCTTAATCACCATTTTAACTGGGTTTAATTAAGAAATTAAATGTGTTTTTTTGTATAAGGCATGAGAAAGAGGTCGATCTGTTTAGGGTGGGGGGATTGAACTTCGCCTACCGGCTCCTTATCCCACTCCTTTCAAATCATCTCCACATGAGCTATCCTTACTCAAGAGCTAGAGGCACGGTGTACAAAAATTCCAAAACGGTGTCGGCAAGGGTCAAAATTAAAAAGAAAAATGTCGCTAATCGACTCAGCTCACCGAGCACTTCAAAACTAGTACCATATCATGGGGTTTTGTGGGTTTTACCTATGGCCGAGTGGCTAAAATGATCGCATTAACTCTTAGGGAGCGGGTTCGATCTCGCATCAAAAAGTCATTTTTTATTTTGTTGCCAAAAGTCATGAAATTTTTTTCATATTCACTAATGTAGGGAACTTTTTATGCAGGGAACACGATGACGCTATTATTTTTTCATGAAAATTGAAAAAAATCGCATAAAATAATCAAAAAAATTTCATGAAAATTTTTTGTATAGGGGTATTTTTATCGTATTCCCCGCATAAAACTGTAGATGTGTAAAAATTTTCATGGCTTTTGACAACAAAATAAAAAATAGCTTGTTGAAGCGGGGTCGAACCCGCACCCTATGTGTTAATGCCAAACGCTTTAACTAATCCGCCATGGATCAATCCCCCCAAAACCCTATGATACGGTACTAGTTTTGAAGCGCTCGGCGAGCTGAGTTGATTGGCGATTTTTAAAAAAATTTTGACCTTTGCCTACACCTTTTCGAAATTTTGGTACGCCATGGAGAACATGCTTATATCACCATCCTCGTTTCCATAATATTTCTCATTTTTCCGATTCCAATTTTTCAAACATCCATAAAATTCCTATAAATTTGTTTGAGAGATCAACAAATTAGGTCATTACGCATATACATTATTAACAAGATCAATTAAGTTTAATTAAAATTTCTTCACCATAACAATAAAAACATCGGTGCTGTCACACTTTTATTAATTTTTTCTCCATCTTTTTAATTGTATTTTTACAAGTCCGTTGTTCACTTTCTTTTAGATCCAGGCAGGTAGATATTTAAAGAGACTCCACTTATGTCATTCTACCATTCTTAGTGAAAATTATGCGTTCGATAATTTTTCAATGGATTGTTTTAATTTATGAGTTTACGTGGATAAATGGAAATTTGGTAGGTATAAATATAAAAAAATATATAAATGTTTCGTATCCCATTACCATATCACAAAATTCCATAATGATGAATCCTTGTTTTTTTCTTCGACCCACTAATACTCATACTCACTTTGTTAGTATTTCATACTCACAATTTGTACCCGGGATGAGGGGTTCCGGCATGGGGAACTCGAATCCGAAGGAATTTTTTGATCTTGATTACTGGAAGATACTCCTACAAGGGGCATACCCCACAAAGCTTGTTTTTTTGGAAGCCGTTGTTGACTATAATCCTGAGGTCTGGGACAAAAAAGAACGGCGGATTCTTGTTCAGCGCATAGAAAAACCATAGGAATGTTGAAAATCTCGTAAAAAATCGACTTCTATAGCCAAATATAAACATTTTTAAAAAGGTCAAATCTTTGAAAGCCCAATTTTTTGAAAAAGTCTGGATATTGACACTAAAACTTGGCTTATCCCCAAAAAGACTGATTTCATCGTATTCAGCATACACTTTTGCCTAATAGTGAAAATTTTTTTGTCAAAAACTGATTTCTGAATCGAGATTTAAAGAATAAAGATAGGTGAGATACTTTCCAAACAACCCAATAAAAAGGCGTCTGACAACGCAGGTAAAGGGGCAAACTTGAATCTTTTGATAAGAAGGGGTCCATTTATGGACCCCTATTCAGGTATGAAGTTTATTTATTAAGTTTAGAACCAAACCATATCTTTTTGCCAACATTATGTAGAATGTGCAGCTGTAGCTAAATTGGAGGAAAGATTATGTATAGGCAATAGTGTAAATATGCCATATTGGTTACCTTCATCTGGACCAAGTGTATATAAGAATAATGACTGTTATAAGTTATTGAGACCATTTTATAAAAGGGTAATTGATTAGATTGATACAGGGGCCCAAAAAACCGGATTTTTGCGATTTCTTGTACTTCCATCTACATCCAAATTCTCATCAATATTTGATTTGATGTAGTAACTTTTTTCAAAACCTCACTCATACACATCTGATTATAACTGATGAACTAAATTTTAGCTAGATGATTATGAATCCCAACTTGATGATGAACTCGTCTCGTGTATGAGAGAGCAAGCTCTACCTTTGTATCAAAATGAAGTAAATTTTTAATTTTGTGCACATTTTGAAATAGTACTTTTTTAGCTCAACCAATGTAATGAACACAATCTTCATAACATTAAAAAGTTTTCTCATGGGAGATCTATAGACTACACCCCTATACGATGCTTCCAAGGGAAAAAAAGAATTGAAAGAGAATGCGGACATTTAAGATCTTGCTGTTCTTCTTACAATAGGTAAGAATTTTACGGGCACTTTTTAAAATTCAAACAAAAATTCAGTTGTTCACATATCACAGATGAATCAAGAACAGCAGGATCAATAAAAAATTTGAAGGAAATTATCAAAAAAGTGGCTAGAAATTGTGAGGCAAGGAAAAAAGTTGTCGAAAATCGCGTAAATTTTATTTTTAGCAAGGAGTCGAGCCTACTTTTGCAATGAGTGAAGATGATGTTGATTGGACAGATTATCAACCTACTGGGAATTTAAAGGTTAACATAAATTCTTTGGACGATTTGAGAGCCAATTTTACGAAACACCCAGAACACGATTCCGGACACCATTCAAAACATCTTATTGTCAGATTTTCTGACTATGCTTCGTTGGCTGATGATCATAAATTAAAGTTGGGACATGTAAGAAATTAACGTTTTAGAGTATACAGGGTGTGCCAAAAAAAGTGGATTTTGTGGTTTTGGGGGCCCGAAAATTTATTGTTTAAAATGATCTCTCTAGGCCTATGGGGGTAATTTTATGCGGGAATTGATGGCGCGCTTTTCCAATACCTGAAAATGCTTCCCTAATCCAGGAAAAATTTATTTTTGAAGCGAAAATGGTAATATTTAGCATTTTCAAAAACCCAAGTTTTTCACTGAATTAGTGTCAGAGAAGCATTTTCACCGTAATCGTTGAATACGGAAACGGAACGGAACTACAGCCCTGTTCGGGATGGAAAACCCCAGTTTATGATATTCGTTCTACTTTTTCTGGCGAGTTGAGTCGAATGCAAGGCCGTACCGAGAGGGGGTGCAAGGGGTACATGTACAACATATATACGAATTTGTATTTGACTACGATTTCGTATTTCCAATTCGTAGGGTTTAAAAAAATTCGTATATTTCGACTTTTTCGCCTGTCGACGTTTTTTTGGTCGATAGTAACCTTTGGGACCAATTCGTATTTTGCGGTCCAGCACCCCCTGCTTGCCCATGTATGCTGCCAATGCATGAAAATGTTTTGATAGCACCGGTTCAGGGAATACGAATTTTGGCCTTTTTAGGGATATACTTCTCATAGTGATAACGTCCAGTCGTTCCTTCAAATTCAGGGTTTCTTAAAAACAATTTTCAGATTAGCCGTCCATTTCCGATTCAAGAAAGAAAATTTTCAAAAGTTGAATTTAAGCCTCCTAACGATTCCTCTGTAGGCTTTAGTTCGAATTTATTAAAAATAGCCTTGCCTGATGGTTCTTTAATGAATGGTAACAATATTAATGCCAACACTCATCCTCAACATGATAAACGTCGAAGATTAGATTTTGGTTCTTTGGTGCATGGTAACAAGGTTAATGCCAACAATCATCAACATGGTCACAAGGTTAATGCCAACACTCATCAACATGATAGACGTCGATTAGATTTTGCCAAAATCCAGAATGTTAAACCATACAAGGAAGATGCTACTTTGTTCAAGAAATTTGCATTGGCTTCGAATTTAAACAAGCTAGTCGAAGCTTTTAGGTAAGTATAATTTTGTCTCAGCTATATATGAGATTTTAGAAATAAAGAAAAGATTGAACCATTGTCACAAAACTCAAATGTGCAAGATATATTTCCAGGACCGGAAGCGAGGGTTGAAAATGAAGAAAATGCGAGTACAGAAAACCCATTAGCCGTAAATAAAATCTATGGAAAAACAAACCCTGAAGGTTGTGGTAGTCGAGAGCGCACTCCTAGACCTAGGTTGATGGGTGTTAAAACTTTCAAAGAAAAATCTAGTGATGAAAGTGAGGAAGAAGCTGGAATGTTGAAGTAGGCTCATTTTTTGCTTACGGTCGGACAAGTGTTTTTTAGAGATCTTTTTGATGATTGGTATAAAACGGTTAAAGAAAAACTCGAAAAAACCAAAAAGAATTCCAAGATGCCTACTTTGACTTTGGCCTATAGCAATGTGATAAACCGATTAGACCACATATCTGAATCGATTATTGAAAAATTGAACAAAACTAGTAGGTTGAGAACATGAATGGGCTGTTCGATATAGGCGAAAGGGAAAGGCATGGAGAAGACCTGTGTGTGGCTCTACGTCATATACATCAGCACGTTCGGCCCTCGGCCTATACGGGCCTCATACTTGCTTGGTTCGGGCCGGCACGTGTCATCCCTTGCCAACTGTTTTTCGGCATTAGGTGTTATCCAACTTTTTGTTTCTCCAACTGATATTTTCCAATAGACTTTTGGAGAATCCAGGTTCGAAGGGAGGCTCTATGCCCCTTCGTCCCCCCTTGTTTTGGGGTTTTTACCCTTTGGTCTCCTTTGAACATTAGGAAAAATTTTCTATTTTCCGATTTCTAGGGTGGTCTATAGGCCCCTTGCCACACCTCCTCCCATGCCTGTCCACTCTTGCTCATATATAGGACAAAATAAAACTCGACTTTTTCTTTAAAATTTAGTGTTCGATGAAAATGATTACCCAGAAAAGGATGCTGTCATAGCTGATAGACTTTGTACCCCTGTTGCTATAGACAATGATAAAAATATGAATAACATCAATTCCACACCAACTCTCCAGGAATGGCTAAAGCTTGAAAAAGCCAAACCAAAAGATATAGAATTTGAGGAAAATTATGGTAAAAATAATACAGTGTGCCCCAAAAAAGGCATTTTTCGATTTTTTTTCAAATTTTTACATTTCACCAAAATAACCCGGGTTTTTAGAGGTATTTTTCTATGTGAGGAATCGATTACGCGCATTGCCGATGCATAAAAACGCTTCTCTGCCCATGATTCAGACAAGAGATGTGCGTATTGAAGCGAAAATTGGCAATACACGGACAGAGAAGCGTTTTCAAAGTTTAGTAATCACCATTCAATTGCTCACATTCCGGTAATATGCTCAATCGATTTTTCGCATAGAAAAACCCCCATATAGGATTATTTTTAGTGATAATTAAAAAATTTGAAAAAATCGCCCAAAACCGCAAAAGTGCCATTTTTTGGGGACCCTATAAAAAATTTATTACAATCGATTCTCGCTAATCCTCCTCTTAAGTGACCGGATCCAGGAGGAGGGAGAGGGGACTGACAGAGGCATACCCTAAAGACCCCCCCCCTAACCCCTCCCCCCCCCAAATTTAGGGGGGAGGGATACCTAGCATCACGCTGCGGTTTTGGAGGCAGCTCGCGGGGAGGCTAGCTAGCAGTAGCCTTTTTTTAGACCTTTTTTTAGTTATCAAAATTTTTGGTACCAAAAATTTTTCTGAACCCATCTAGCATAAAGTCGAAATTTTAGGGGGGGATCTTTTAGAGTATGGACAGAGGGTGGCGGATTATCTAGTGGTTTTTACGTAAAAATGTTCACTTGACCTAGGATGGTGGGTACCGAGGTCGTGGCTTAGCGATGATTTTTTTGCATCTATTTTAGGAATCCAAAGTAGCGATCGATGGAAAAAAGACCCTCTAGCACCAAAAGCTCCAGTTTCCGGAGAAATAGTCGATCTTTTATCAGATTGGAGCACTGATGATCAGTTAGAAAAAGATCTAGAAAATTTTGATAATAATATGGACCAACTTAAAAAAGAGCTTGAACCCTTTAAGGTATCCATCCCTAGACTAAAAAATCTGACATAATTTTAGAAAATTTTCACGCCATGCGACCATTATCTCCGCTGTAAGCATCAAATGCATGTTTCTTTGGATAAATGTAACAGACTAGATCAAGAAAGTGATAATGATACTGCTATATTTAATGCGGAAACTTTATTAAGTTTAAAGAAAAACCCATGTGAGGAGAAGAATGAAGAAGATATGGAAGCTCTGTATGAATTGATTACTGAAAGAAATGGGAAAATAAGAAAGTGTTTAAACGATGAAGAGGAAAAAAATAATTTGATGGTATAGGACGTTCCTTTCAAGAGTTAAAAATGCATCAACTAAGATGAAGTGGCGAGGTCTCACTTTGCACTCAAATGGTCGAGGGTTCAATTTCATAAGGGGTAAATTTTATTTGACCGATGCAAAAAAGTTGTAGAAAGAGACCCGATGAAATTACAATTTTTCGTGTAATTTTACAGGATGCCCTAAAAAATGGCACTTTTGCGATTTTTAAAAATTTTTCGAAAATTTTAAAATTTGCATCAAAATAACCATATATGGGATTTTTCTACTTTTTTAGTCGGTTTATAAAATTTTTGCCTTTGTGGATCGAACCCTATACCATTTTAGAGCAAAGTGAGACGTTTGCCATTTCACGACGGTTGATCCATTTTTTCTCCTGGTGAAAGATGTCTTATAATAATTTAAGTCAAATGATTCTTGTATTGAATTAAAATCTACAAAATCCCTAACCGATATGTTAGTTCAAAAAGTTTTTGAATCTAACTATGAAAATGCCGCAGATTGTTTCCACGATGTGAATTTTATTCTTGAAAGATGTTCCGAATTGAGAAATTGTTGTCCAGATTTTGATAGGTAGATTTTTTTCATTTTCTCATTTTCGGACTTTCCAATTTTTTGATATTTTAGGTGTCGTGATAAGACTCTAAGCCCAGAAAAAGAACAAGATATCATGATAAAAACTGCTTTAGTCAACCAACAAATGTATGATTGTATAAATGCTAAATTCGAAGGCAATTTTGATTTCTTGTTAATGAACAGTACATCCAAAACTGATGATGAAAATTCAAAACGGCAAACAAAGAAAAAATTTGTACGTTTTTATACTAAAGTACAATTCTATGATTTTTGGGGCCCAAAAAAATTTTTGGGACTGGAAAATTTTTTACTAAAAATGATCCATATAAGGGTAATTTTATGTGGAGAATCGATTGCGAATAGAAAAATCCTCAGAGGAGTATTTGCGTAAAGATTCAACTCAATAGGCAAAAGCACTTTATTTATGGATCATTTAATATTTTAGATCTCCGACTTAAATCTCGATACTAATGTTGATCTCATTGACAAATGGTTCCCTTTACCAGATGATGTATAAATATGTATCTTTTTTGTTTAATTTGTTTATTTTTTAAATTCAATAAAAAATGTCCTCGGTCGTACCTCCAACCCTTCCCAAATCATGTCGTCAGTTTATTACTAATTGTGAAACTGTCCCCCATTTCTTATAAGAATATGGGTCTTTGGAGTCCAGAACTAGGGCTGCTGTTTTCCAAACCCCTATCAAAATATACCACGTTGAAGAGGACGAAATTCGAGGACTATTGACATCAAAATTTTTTTGTAACTACTAAGAAAAATAAGATTTTATGTGTACGTAGATTTCACGTACAAGTAAAATAGCAATCGGAGTTGCTCGGAGCGCTAGGAAGAGCGCCGAAGGCGCGCTCGGTCTCCAAGGTTCTATATACAAAAAGGTCAAACCCCCAGATTGATCTTTTAATTAAAGGGGATGAAAATTAGGGCCCTTTCTTCAAAAACATTTTTTTGAAAAATGAGCTTCTAGGAGTAAAAATAAGCTGAAAATCGATTGTGCACATCCCCATTCACGTGAAAATGCTTCCTTCACCTTGTAGACCGAGCGCCTTTGGCGCTCAAGAGATCGTCCCAAAATTTTTTTGCGCTGTTCGGTTCAATTTTTTTGAATTTAAAAAAAAATTAATTGGGTTCTGTAACGAGAGGCCGTAACGAATGGCCGTGATTTTGTGTCGTAACGAGGGGCCTAGTGCCAGACGATCGATTAAGGTGAAACTTGATTGAGTCTTGATTTTAAAATTCTCCAAGGTAGGTATTGTATTAAGGCTTCTCTGTAAGGCGCAATCAATAATATAGTGCACAATGGATTCAATACAGCATTCCATGCAAGGCTTATAAAACTAAGAGTTCCAATCCCTGGCATATTGACTTGAAATAATAAAGTAATCAATAAAAGAGTTGGTAATAGCGAAACAAATATAGGGCAAGACGCCTAAAAAATTTACAGTAAGACTAGTGTTGCCACAACTCATATTTATATGAAGATCTTTATATTTTTAAGCTTTTAAAGGGGGGGGGGTAGAAATCAGGGACAAATCTCGGCCGAAAAATTTGTTGCCAAAACAGCCTATATAGGGGTAAAATCATGCGAAAAATCGACATTCCCCGACGCGTGAAAATGCTTCCTTGACCCTGATTCAGGGAAATAGATGTGTGTATTAAAGCGAAAATCGAAAAATTTTGAAAT
>JAQGCP010000020.1:0-29942 GCA_034699885.1 Acrobeloides thornei
TATTGAAACGAAAACATGAATCAGAATTTTCGTTTCAATAACCCAAAACAATGTTCAAATTGGATAATTTTGGTATCACTTTACTCGTCTCATAGAGTTGTAAAAAATTGCCACAATATTCATTTTATGAAAATTTAAAAAATCAATGTGAAAATGGAATTTCTGCCAAAAGTCTATATATTGAAACGAAAATCAATAAAATTCCTGCTCTGGCGGGAATTCAAATTTCCAATTGCCTGCACACTACCTTTAAGAAATGAACGAAAAGCTTATAAGAATTTTAAAAATTCCTCAATTATGTTACAAGTTTTTATTACGAAATTGAAAAAAAAGTCATCAAACTTGCGGAAGAACATCATAAGTTCGACTGAAGCGACTAGGCTAAAGAACATGTTTGCTTAGACAAAGTGAATCTTTGACTCGAAAAACTAAATTATTGTGGTAGTTTCGTTTGAACTACTATTTATTCTGTGTGGGATTGTTCGCATTTATTGTGTCTTTAAGAAGTAATCCTTGAAAAAGTGTGAAAAAAAACTGAAGCTTGAATTTTTTAGCCATAGACTATAAACTTGTTTTGTAATTTTATATTTCGAGCAAGATGATTTTAGTTTAAAAAAAAGAGAGAATGATCATTTTTAGAGAAAAACTAGATCATCATCAACAATATTCGCGCAGTCAATTGTCTTACAGACGCAGAGTTTCCTCAAAATTTTTAGTGCTAGGGTCATACTGGCTTACATGGAGCATGGTAACCTATCAAAGTTAGTTGATAGGCTACCATGCTCCATGTATATGCTAGCTCAAACAGAAATATATATGCTAGCTAACAGAAATATTTTGTCTAGTAGCTAAAATCGGACTCAAAAATAAACAAACTCTATAGTAAAACTCATAGACACAACTTGTGTTAAAGTAAATTTTTCGTATACATGTTTGTATTTAAAAAAAGTGCTTAGTGATTTTCATAAGTCATCATTGTTCTTAGCAACCAAAAATATATGCATTATTAATAAAAATTTATACTAGCTCCAAGTTATAAAAATTAAAAAAATCACAATTTCCAATAAGTATATTGATCCTGAGTGTAAATTTGAAGCAGATGAACATTTTATTTCATCACTATTGCATAAATTTGAATTACATGTTCTAAAAAAAAATAAAAAATAGCTTAAAGGCCAAATTATGTAAATTTCGGCGAAGGGAGGTCCCGGGCAGTCATTAAAAGGGGTTCCCCTTATGAGTTTTGATGGGATCAAAAAGTGCCTAGCCCTAGACGAACATTCTTCCTACGCCACTGACTGGAGGCACTAGTTGATACCTATCACCTATAAACTTAAGCACATCTTACCTTCTAGTAGAGCTGTTACTTCTATCTCTACTACAACCTCTTGTGACAATATATTCATTAATACATTCAATAAAACAAACTTCATCTTCATCGACACATCTCACAGCTCTAGTATACGTATTAATAGCATTACAATTTCTCGTATCCTTATATCCAGCACAATAAATACAAGCCAATTGAGCAAATGTTTTTGCATGTGCATGCGACCATGTTAGTCCAACAACAAATAGCCACATGAACAGTAAAATTTCCATAGACGTCTAAAATATATCAAATTTTTTATCGTTTCTAGCTAAAAATATGTATAAAAAGGCCTATTAAAAGTCTAAGAAAATAAGAAAAAAAATTTAGGAGATGAGAAAATATAGTTGGGACGTCATTCTTAATCTGGAGATTTCTCCGCTCGACATAATTATTGAATTGGCAAATTTGTGCAACTATGAATTTTTATTGAAGAAATTAGTCATGCTAGAGTAAAAAGTGACAAAATGTTGTTTTGTGTTATGAAAGGACTTTGGTCTGAGAAATTCATTTTTGCAACACAATTTCATTTTTGCAGCAAAAATAATAAGTTCTTAAAATATATGGTCTTTGTGGAACAAATTTTGAAAAGTTGATTTCTGGGGTAACCATTCCTCCTGCACGTATCCAAAATCATACCCGTGGCAGAACCCAAGTGAGGGTGGGGCACAAAGGTGAAGAACCTCATTTTTCTTAAAGGAGATGACCTTTACAGCTAAATTTCCGAAAAAAATTTTTTCAAATTTTTGTAGAAAAGAGTTTTCTAGAGTAATTTTAGGTGAGGAATCGATTTCGCGCACTCCCGAAGCTTACAAATGCTTCCCTGACCTACATTTATAGCATTTTTAAGCTTCGGGAATGCGATTTCTCGCATCAAAATTACCCTAGAAGAGCCTTTTCTACAAAAAGTTGAAAATTTTTTTCAGAGATCTGGCTATAAAGGTTACCCCCTTTAAGAAATTTTTTAATATTTTTCACCTTTTTCTTTAGAATTTTCATTTTTTCATAAGAAATTTCAGGTTTGTGAGCACGTGCCTCTGTACCCCTTACCTATATGCCTGCTTAAAATAATACCTCAAGCAAACCTCTCTAGCTTTTACTCGTGCAGAAAGATCATGAAATAACTAAGCTTTCTGTTTTAAAAGAAAAAATATGCGCAACTCTTGTTTACTCAACTATATAATATTGCCCAAAAATTTTTAATTAATTTTTTATCAGCAATCCAAAATTGCAATTTTTAGATCATTACCCGCCAAGAGGGAAAGTTCATTGACCATGGTATAGGAGAAAATGACATAAAGTCCATCTTGAACGGTGAGGGACTTGATAGAAATTTTAGCAGATAAAAAAGTTCAAGGAGTTTGCTTTAGCAATTTTTTTCATTTATAAAAACAAAATTTTGGATTTCATGGATACTGGAAGGCCACTTGACTCCAAAAGTTGTAAAACACTTCATTCATCCTTCTAAAACGTTCACGCCAGTTGAATTCGGCAATATGAAGGTCATATTGCTTGTCGTTGATGCCATATTTGCGACGAACATTCGCACGCCATTTTTACTACTTTGGCTCGATCGTCTATGTGTGAACACGGGGATTGACTGGGTTCAGAAAATGAAAAGAGTGGTTGAAGTGTCGATAGAAAAGTACTCTTTGAGCTTGAATTCCGTTCCATCTTGCTATGCTCGCCGCATACCCTGAATCGCTTGAATGCATTTTTAAGCTTCAAAAATGCGCACAATCGATTTCCCGCATTAAAATACCCCTATGGGTCTTTTTTAGAAAAAATTTAAAACATTTTTTCCAGCTCTAGTACCTTGTCACTTGGGGGCAGCTAATCCGAAGTAGTACTGAAAAAATAATTGATTTTTCTTATCAGTAATGTTTTAATCGAAAATAATCCTTTAAATAAAATTTTATTTTATTTGAATATGAATTTTATATCATTTTCTTTATTTATTGTACTAATTTTTATGAGATCTGCAAAAAGTTGTTATTACGAAGGAGGTATGATAATAAAATTACATAGGTTCATTGATCTAGGACTTAGATAGAAAAAAATTTCAAAAAATTAAAAAACAGTTAGCTCAATATATTTAGTCTATATAAACTAAATAGGGTGAATGCAAACTTTTTTGATCTTCAGCCAGTGGAGTAGGCAAGGAGCAGGTATCCCCTAATGTGCCAATATCTAAAAAAATCTCTACACATAAGGGTCCCTCATATATTTTTGGGAAAATATGTCCTTTTTGGATAAGTTCCCCACATGGCAGACCAAACTGTGAAAAAGTTGAAACACCCCCAACAACACCATAAAATCGAACAGAAACTTGTTCTAGGGGCTTTTTTCTAGCCAAAAGATCTTTAAATTATTAAAAATTAAAACTTTTATTTAACTTAAATCAAAAAGTACACACTCGGTGCTACGACTGTCTCTCCCCTCCAGTTAAACACTGGGGTTTATATATGCCCATTTGTGGTTGGCATAAGCCGGTTTACCCGGATTTGACTGTCCTACCTCTTTCCCACGTATGGATGTCATTCTGGTCGCCATTGTTGCAATCTCCAATCGATCACAGGTTCCACCAAAATCTTTTGGAATGGGTAGGAAACCGAACTTTGTTAGTGCCGATGATACTGGGCTACTTTGTAGTGCTCCAAACCACTACACTATGCTATTCACTATATGACTGGTCTCTAATTTCGATCTTTAAGTAGCTCTTGGCACTACGTAGTGCCAATCGCAACAAATATTTTTTCTATACAAAAATTTTAGCCTGCATTAATGGAAATTGTGAAACAAACTCATATTGTGACAATACGACAAATTTATGTTGCCGTTGTTATGAAGGTATTTAATTTAAAAAATTTTAAATTTATATTTTAGAATGCGTTTATGGAGTTATATGCGATAGAGATGCAATGTGTATAAATAATAGATGTTGCGGTATACCTTCTGCATTAGAAGACCTTATTGGGTGTGTTGATAAAACGGATTGTTCTATATATGAACATTTATGTTCCCATGAAGATTATAGTAAGTACATTCATTTTTTTCAATTGTGGACAAATTATTTTAGTCGATGTATTGTGTGCAAAATGTCGAAAAACTTGTAATCTATGTGCATCTAAATTATGTGACTGATACGGCAGGCTCCGAAAATGGGGCCGCGGGGCCGAACTTTTTTCTAAGAGGTTAAAAGCTAGAAGCCTAATTTCTTTTCTAAAATGTTGGTGGGATCTCAATCTAATAAACCCATATCAAGGCCCCATGGCTTCATTTGAAAAATTTTTTCTAGAAGCGTTGAGAGTCCAAAAATCATGCATTTTTGAAAAAGTGCTAATTCTTGGGCTTCCAACGCTTCTAGAAAAAATTTTTCAAATGAAGCCCTGGGGCCTTGATGTGGGTCTATTAGATTGTATTCCCATCAACATTTTAGAAAAGAAATTATGATTTTAGCTTTTAACTTCTTAGAGAAAAGCTTCCCAAGAAAATTATTTAAAGAGATCAAAAATAGGGACCCTTGAAAACCCGAGGCCTAGTCTCTAGTCTCTAGCTTATATATTCTTTAATTAAAATTTTTATATTTAAGGTATAATATAACATTTAAAAAAAACAAAATAATATATAGGGCAATTCCCCTCCTAGTTAAAAAATGTCTTTACTCATGATAAAGTGACAAGCATCTCACTTTGATCTAAAAAGTCTAGGGTTCAATCTCGATAGGGACAGCAACCATATGGCTTAGCGGATAGTATTTCAAGGCCAAAACAAAAATAAATCTACGACAAATTCTACGAAAAATTTTATCGTGGGCTTCTTCATCATCTTTTTTAAAGGACTAGTCCGAGTGGAAAAAGTTGCCATTTTTGTTATTATTCAGAAAGTTCATAAAAATGGAATATTTTTTGTTTTTACAGTAAATTCTGAATCGTTATCGTTTTCAAGATAATTGCGTGTGAAGTTGGCGATTTGAAATTTTGGGTATTACAACGAAAGCAAGAACCTGAATGTTTTTAAGTTGCATCAATTAAAAGTTGTGGTTCTATTAAGGATTAGTGATCCCACTTAAAAAATTATCTTATAAACATTCAGGTACATGTTTTCGTTTTAATACATAGATTTCAAATTTCGCGAACTTCGCATGCAATTATCTCGAAGACGACAACTATTCAGAAATTACCGTAAAAACAAAAAATGCTCAATTTTCATAAACTTTTTGAATATCAACAAAAATGGCAACTTTTTTCCGTTCGGACTGGTTCTTTAATATGTTAAATAAATTTTTGACTTGATTGGATTACACCGTTTGGGTGCAAAGTGAGATTCTTGCCAATCACTATTATTGATGACTTTTTTTCCTCTACGTAAGAAATGCCCTATATGTAAAAATTATCTCAGTTAAATAGCTTGTATTCTTTGCTGCTTAGCTTCAGTAAGTGCTTGCGCATACCCAAAATTCATGCATTCAACAGTAAAATCCATCAAAGTGATCCAACATGATAAAAAGTCGTCTTTTTCTTCTTCGTTTTCTATTTTTAACTTTCCAAGCAATTTGATTAAATGCAGCTGATATATATCCAAAAAGTGAGGTTTCAATCCATATTGAGCAAATTTTGCGTGATGGCGACCAAGGTCAACAGCTTTTTCGCGCACTTCATTTTCGTTCAAATTGGAAATAATTATGCTTTGGAACCATTCAAATTGGGCTTGACTAAAAAGGATATTTTTTGTGCTGAAAAGTATCTTTTTTGCGCTAATGCTCTTTTTTGCGCGAACATATTTGTATACTTAAAAAATTATTTCTGGCTTCATTTACACTCTTCCTGGCTGCGGATATATTGTATAATTAGTCAAAAATGTCGACTCGAAAACAATCGACATTTTTGATTAATTATGCAATATATCCGCAAACAGGAAAAGAGTAAATGAAGCCGGAAATAATTTTTTAAGCATACAAATATGTTAGCGCAAAAAAGATAAAAAAATATTTATCCGACTAAAAAATTGGTAAGAGGTAAAAACACTATACAATTTTCTAAAAACTTACCAAATCTTGTTCAACTTTGGCCACTTTCTTAAATCCCTATAGCAATAAGATCCACATGCAATAATCTCATTCATTTTGGGACTTGACGTAATACTAGCTAGCATAGTTTTATGGAATATGTCATTGTTGCTCAACATAATAGCTTCCTGCCAATATCTTTTCATCAAATCTTTTTGAACCGGAGACAAGTCCAACGATTGCCCTCTGATTTTTTCCTGGTTTTTTGGTTCAATAACTACTGGTTGAATTTGTCGGTGCATACGTTGGCTAAAAATTGCAAAACTTTTTTTAAGCTTGATACAAAAATTACTTACAAAAGTTTTAATGACTTATCGGATCGATAATTTTCAGGATCAAGTCCTGAACAAATAATACCCATTTTTACGTATGTTACGTAGGCATATATGAAAGCAGTTGTTAAGTATCTAAAATAAATGTATACTGATATGTCACTTATGGTGGAAAAATTTAATTGGTAAAATGTGTTTGAATAGCATTAAAATTGAAAATTATATAAGTAAATCATCATAATTTTATAATTAGTCGCGCATGAGGAAATAGTCTAAAAGTCAAAAAAATCTTTACTTATACAAGGTGAGTAGAAAAGACCATTTTTATGATTTTTGAGGCCCGAAAAATTTTTTTGACACTAGAAAATTTTTATTAAAAATGATCCATATAGGGGTAATTTTATGCGGGAAATCGATTTCGCACATTTTCTAAGCATGAAAAATTATCTTGATCCTGATACAGGGAATGGAGTTGATGTACGAGAAAAAAGAAAATGTTTCGATTTTCGAGACAATACATCGAATCCATTCCCTGAATCAGAATAATCAAGCGTTTTCATGCTTCGAGAATGCTCGCAATCGATTTCCCGCATAAAATTACCCTTATATGGGTCATTTTAAGTAAAAAAAATTTTCCGGTCTCAAAAAAATTTTTCGGACCCAAAAATCACAAAAATGTACTTTTTTATTCACCCTGTATATTGTCATGTCACTCATGGTTGAAAAATTTAATTGGTAAAGTGTGTTTGAATAGCATTTAAAATTAATATGTGAAGTTCAACATCTAGAAAAAAATGTAAGCAAGGTATAATTCGATCATACGACTTCTTACACAATGTTGTCTTAGGGATCATGTTATGGGGGTGTTTCCAAAGTGATGACTTTTTACATGAATGATGGACCGGAAATTTTTTTCTAAAAACAACTTCTATAAGGGTAATTTTATGCGAGTAATCGATTGCACGCATTTCCGAAGCGTGAAAAAGTTTCTCTGACTCTGATTCAGGGAAGGGGGTGGGTGTTTGAAGCAAAAATGTAAATAATTCAAATTTTAGCAGGAAAACTACCTATCTAGGGGTTTAGGCGAAATTCCTGATATTGATTTAGGCGATTTTCATTGTGAGACCTTTTTAAAAGGGAGTGACGGAAGTGCTGCAAAAAATTTCGAATTTTTCCAAAATTTTTGATAGTAGGAGTGGGCCCCTTAAAAAAGTATTCCCTAAAATTCAAAACTTCGTACTTTCGGAGAAAAAAATTATTTACACTTTATTTTCAATACACCCACCCCTTCCCTGAATCAGGATCAGGGAAGCGTTTCCAAGCTTCGGAAATGTGCACAATCGATTCCCCGCACCATTTTATGAGTTTTTTTGGAAAAAATTTCGGTCCCAAAATCATGTAAAAAGTCTTATTACTCTTTGAACACCTCAATATATATTGAGGGATCACACGTGTACAACCCCCCCCCCTCGAATTTCGGGGGGGGGTCGCCTGCAACCCGCAGGCCAAAATGGGTTTTCGTCCGCAACAAGTCTAAATTTTCGGGAAGTGTTTGTACACGTGTGGGAGGGATTACTCCCAAACCACCCGACTGATGAAAAAAAACTTAATGGTCCCCTTGTGGTTTGATCTGTTGAAAGCATGCCTAAAATTATATAAGAGTCCCATTATGCTTTTATGGATAATTTTTTATATAAAAATATCAATTTTTAAACAAAATTTACTTATTTTGTAATGTTTTTATCAATTTTTCCTTAAAAACTCAATTTTTGTCTGAAAATTTTTTGGAGTTGTCCCCCCCCCCCCATCAAACTGGAGGAGTCGTCAGGAAAGTGCTCTACAACCGAACTACAGTGCCATATATGAAAATATTGTCTCTCGATAAAAGGTGAAAATCTTTATGGACTTTTCAATACTTGGAATACTTTAGACATTAAAGATCTGTTTGGAACATTTGAATCAGAATATGACAAGATCGCGATTATTAATCTAATTAATTCCCCTTAGGTTATAAAAACTTTCTTCCTTTATTAGTGGCAACCATAGTTAGAGTTCTCTAGAGTTCTTTCTCAATTTCAAAAAATTGCAAAATATTAATTAAATAATATAAATAAGTGAGTTGCTACTTAAAAAGTCTATTTAAATTAAAGTTCTAAAAATTGTAAAGGTTTAAAGATCTAAACTGTTCATAAATCTCTCGCATAAGCAAAAAAAAGAAGTATTTTAGAAGAAAAAAATCAACGTCGCATTTTACAATCGTTGTGGCAAAGGGACGTGGTCATTTGATTGAAATTTGTTCAAGTAAAAATCGGAGAAATGGTGTCTTTATGTCATTTTTCATCTAAAAACCATTTATCTGATTTATACTTGAATCAGATAAATGTATACCTGAACTAATCCAAGAAAAAATTTTTTTCTAAAAAGATCATTTTTAGGGGTAAAATCATGCGAGAAATAGATACGCGCATAACCGAAGCATGAAAATTCTTCCCTGACCCTGAGTCAGAAAAAATTGTGTTTTTGAAGCGAAAATTATCATTTTTCGCATTTTCAAAAACCCAATTTTTCCCTGAATCAGAGTCAAGGAAGCATTTCGCGCTTCGGCGACGCGCACAATCGATTTCACGCATGATTTTACCCCTAAAAATAATCTTTTTTTGAAAAACTTTTTCTTGGACTAGTTCATAAATGCCACGTCCCTTTAAAAAAAATAGACATTTGAACCTTGCATGTGTCTATATTATGTGCGAACTGTGTTATAGTCTTTTTAAGTCATGTACCAAACTATTTAAATTTTTTGAATAGAAGCTAATTTTAGAAAAAAATAATCTCGATATATGAACTATGATATTTTCGGTCTAAATTATATAAAGGGTTTTCGGAGCTAGTTCACTTACAAGGAGTGGTCACGAAGTGTGTAATCCAAATTTCTCCGGTTTCAACGCTAAAAATCTTAAATGTATTAAAGGTGGGGGGTCCAACTTACGATATTTTCGAAAATTCGATTTTGGATCCTCAATGGCCGAATGGCCTAGGAGTCCCTCTGGGGTAGAGATTCCGTATGTCAATTTCTGAACTAGCTGTCGTAATTTTGATTCAGATTTAGGGGGAAGGGGAATTTTTCGAAAAATGGGAGACTTTATCATCCCCATATTTATGACGTAGCCTCTTACTCCCCCCCCCCCAAATAACTTCGGCATTGATGGAAACCATGAATCAGAGTTAAAAATAAAAAGTGGGCTATAGTTCAAGTAAGTTAAAAAATTTGCCAAACATTTCGTGTGTCGCAACGTGCTAACTGTTCGATCTGGCAAGTTAAGCAACGTTGGGCGCGAGGGTTCGATTTCTCTTGGGGTCGAAATTCGGAAAAACGCGAATTTTAAAGTTTTTTTTCACTACACTCTAAAATAAAGAATAAAAATTTTTTCCTATCATTATTTTCCTTAAAATTTATGTTTAAGTACCAAATTTTGCATTTGTTAAAATTGAAATTTGTCTAAAATCACAAAATCTTGGCACTTAAACATAAATTTCAAGGAAAATAATGATAGGCGAAAATTTTTATTGTTTATTTTAGGGTGTAGTGTCAAAAAAATTGAAATTTGCGTTTTTTCGAATTTCGACTTCAAGATGGATCGAATCCGCGCGCCCGTTACATAACTTGCCAGATCGGACACTACAACACACGAACTATTTGACCAAACTTTTTAGTTTACTTGGGTGAAATAGACTATAAATCCGATAAAAATTTTTTGCACGATTGTTGATCTTTAACATGCACCATTTTGTTTTCAAGCTCGATCATATGTTGTAGTCTTGTAAAATCATCAAATTTAAAGGATTATGAGAGTTCCATGTGAAGCAATTATTTACATCTTTGAATATACTCTAATTTTTATGAATGGTATTGAAGATAATTGAGCCTTGTATTTCTTAGCGAATACATAAGATTAATTTTTGCAGCATCTTGTTTTTAATACTCCATATTTGTTCCATCAATTTGTATTGTCAGTTCTCACAAGATTCCCAGAAAACATGCCTATTTTTGAACCTAAAAATAAGGTTAAAGTGTTTACAATTTATTTTTGATAATAAAAATATTTTAGAAAGAATTTGACGAAATTTTATTGCTAGCAAGCAAAAGACTTGTTGTAGTGAAATTTCATGCGACATGGTGTGGACCCTGCAAAATTATGGCCCCTAAATTTCACGTAATTTTCAAGTTCTATCTCCCTTCTTATATAATTTTTTAGGAATTATCTGAAGAATTTATCCATATGGTATTTATAAAAGTTGACACTGATGAGCTAGTAGGTTTTTTTGTCATTTAAAAAAATTAGGTACTACTAAGCATTAGCTGCAGCAAATGACAGGGCTATTTTTCCGAACAAATTTCTTTTCATAAAATTTTTTTTAAAAGGGGAGTCCAACTTAGGGGCGGGTAGAAAATTTTTTAAAATTTTTTAACAAGTGATCTCCTAGGGGTAATTTTATGTAGAGAATTGATTGTGCGCATTCCCGAACCTTGAAAACGCTTCCCTGACCCTGATTCAGGGAAATAAGAGTATATATTGAAGCGAAAATCCAACATGTACTAATTTCCCTGAATCAGGGTTAGGGAAATGTTTTCAAGCTTCGGGAATGCGCACAATCGATTCCCCGCATGAAATTACCCCTAGGAGGTCACTTGTTAAAAAATTTTCTACCCAGCCCTAAGTTAGACTCTCCCTTTAAAAAACCCTATATGGGTTTTTCGATGTGGGGAATCCAAATATTTCCAATTCATATACAAATTCGTATTTCGACTTTTTCGTCTGTCGACGTTTATTGGTCGACAGTAACCTTTGGGACCAATTCGTATTTTGGGGCCCATTACCCCCTGCTTGCCCATGTATGTTTTCCGTGTTCAAGAATGCGCGCAATCCATCCCCACATAAAATTACTCCCCAGAGGATCATTTTTAGAGAAAAAATTCTGGGTCCCAAAAAATCATAAAAATCCACTTCCCTTGCTACTCTGTAAAATTATAAATTTTTTAGACTGATGTTTCAGAAATGTTCAAAATACAACTAATGCCAACTTTTATTTTCCTAAAAAATGGAAAGCAAGTGGTAAACTGCACATTTATTTTCCCCATTTAAAAATGAAATAAATTTTTCAGGATCGTCTAGAAGGCAGCAAAGAAAACGAGTTGCGCAAAATGATTGAGGCCAGAGCGTAACATTTAATTAAACTCTTAAAATTTTTGAATGAAATTCAACCGGTTTTGCCATTATGCCATAAAGTTTTATTGTTCACCATTTTACAGAGTGAGGCAAAAAATTATATCTGATATTTACGTATTCTACACAACTTGTTTGAAAAACAGCTTTTTCTTGATTCCATGAAACGTTTTCATGTTTTAGGAATACGAAATTCGGATTCCCCACATAAAATACTCCTAAAGGAATCATTTTTCGCTAAAAAAGTTTTAAAAAATTTACATTCAGTGCAATGGTTCAACTATATTAGTTCCAGTCATTACATATAAACAATTACGGGCCTCAAAATTATGTAAAAATTACAAAAATGCACTTTTTGCCTCACCCTGTACGCTTAACTTTCAAATGTTAGGTTTGTAAAATTGTCCTGCGATTGTAAAAGTTTCCATTTTCTTTATGTGGTAAAGGTGTAGATTTAAAGTAATTTTCGAGTCTTTTGTCCTTCGTGCAGTTCATGCGTTCGCAGTGGGGATTAACCTATAAATTGTGGTCTTCTGTGCAATGCACTTTAAATTGGAAAAATCGAAATATATAACTTTTATAAAATTTTAATTTGATTTTTGAAATATGGATTTTTTAAAATTTTCTTGTTCATTGTTTCATTTTCCTGTTCATCGTTGACACTAAATCTTCTTGACACCAATCGTTTTGTGTGTACGGGGTCGTACGGATGGCCTACGGCGCCATGGGGAGCCGTACGGTTGACAGTGATCAGTACGGATCCATTCGGTTGACCGTACGGTTCAACTTAGGAACGGACCCATTGTTTCAAGAAAAGCTTTTTCTTGATTAAAAGAAGCGTTTCCATGCTTTAGGAATGCGAAATTCGGATTCCCCACATAAAATTACCCCGAAGGCATCATTTCTCGGGAAAAAATTTGTTTAATTTTTGAAAAAAATTCACGTTTAGTGCAACGCTTCAACTATAATTCGATTTTTCTTGCTTTTTATATGATCAAGGTCAACAATATGCCACAAATTTTCCTTATCAAACAAGTCTTAAACTAAAACTTTTTGCTTGTAAAGCTCGCGAAAATTTCCAATATTTTGCCTCTTTGTTCATCCTATTATAAACTTGCATGATCACGTTCAACATGATCAAATTTATGTTGAGCGTAACATCTCCATTAGGTTAATCCCATTATCATAAATTTTTTTCTTTTGCTTTTCTTTCAAAAAAGTTTTAGCCTTAGGCTTTTTGGCTTTTAATGAGGCATAATTTTCTGATTTTAGGATTTAAGCCATGACCATAGTCAGTGTCCAAGTTTTTGGGAGGGGGGATGTGGGGCACTAAAGTACAAACTTCATTTTTCTTAAGAAATTTGTCACATATTTTCTTTTTTTATTACAAGGTGTCCTCAAGAAGAGCAATTTTGGGATTTTTGCGCGATTTTTTCAAAATTTTCAAGTTTTAACCAAAATAACCCTATAGGGATTTTCTATGCGAGGAATCGATTGCGTGCATTGCCGGACCTTGAAAACTCTTCCCTGAATCAGGGAAGCGTTTACAAGATCTGGCAGTGTGTTCAATCAATTCCTCGCATATAAAACCCCCTATAGGATTATTTTGGTAAAAATTAAAAAATTTGAAAAAATCTCAAAAATCCCCAATTGCTCTTTTTTGGGACATTCTGTTTTTTATTTTTCCCTACGAAATAATCGTTCATGGGTGAGCATGTGCTCCAGTTCCCCTTGACAACGGGCTTGTTATAAACTAAATTTTGTTGTAAAATGGCCTAAAAGTTATACGAATCAAAACTTTTTCTTCCGCCTGTAAATATAATAATGTCGATCAAGTTACTTTTTTTATATTCCGTCTTATACGTTCTATACAAAGTATTCACGTCGTTTATTTGCCAACTACACAGATATGTGTTTACAAAAAATGATGAAAGAGGAACTAGAAAATCTCTAAAAATAATGTTCCTGACGCAAAAATGACGTCATTAAAACACTGCCATCTACTACCAAAAAATTACCTAACAAGGCCTTGCAAGGGAATGCACTAAGTGACGCATGAATTTTTCAAAAAATCCTATACATTCTGAAAGAGCATACCTGATGACCCTATAGAAATAAAATTAGCTGCTATAACTCTATTCCTGAGGAGATAAAAATTTTAAAGAAAAAGCAAAAACATTTAGTCGGCAAGGGAATCGAACCTCAGATCGCCCGATCATTGCGTCGTAACAAACCCACTAAACTAAAGTTAATTTCCGCCACCAATGAGAAAAAAGTCCGGACGAGATGGCCAAGTGGTAAAGCTCTCGCTTTGCACTCCGAAGGACAAGGGTTCGATCCTGGAGGTTGAAATCAGAAATATTATAATTCAAGATTTCATACAATTGAAAATTTCATGCATGCCCCTTGTAAGGGTAGTACTACCCAGTGGGTATCTCCTATTTTTCGCCCCTTTCCGTATCTGGTTATATTTTTTTAAGTACAATTTTCGTGCAAAAAAATAATAATACGTCTTATATCTTGCAAGACGTTACGTGATCAACTAACACTTGTTTATTGAACAGACTAGATCCGGATCTTTTGATGATGAGTCTTCTCGCTTATTAAACAAACAATTAACTGTCTGTAAGCGGTCAGTGTTCCTTAATGTTCTGATAACCGGAAATTGTAAGGAGTACTTTTTTCATTTTTTCGTACAAATGAGTTATTATTAATACGATTAGATTTTTAAGGTAGGTTAAAGGGTTTTTTCGACATGACTAGAGGACCAAAGGCAGAGTTGAGGGGAAGTAGGACTAAAGGGAGGGGCAGTGGAAGGGGTCAGTGGGGGCATGCCTCCCAAATCGAAAACTTTTAAAGAAAAATGGCATTTTTGGTCAAAATTCGATAGAGGAATGAGGTTTTTACCTAGTTGGCCTCAAACGAAATCCTAGAACCGCTACTGGTCCCTAGAGCTTACGCTTCTCTCGTTATCTTGCGGACACCTCCTTTTACAGGGTGAGTCAAGAAAAGGTAATTTTTCGATTTTTTCACAAATTTTTAAATTTTCACCAAAATAACCCTTTGGGGGTTTTCTATGCGAGAAATTGATTGCGCGCATTGTCGAACCTTGGAAATGCTTTCCTGATCCTGAGTTAGTCAATTTTCGCTTCAATACACAAACCTATTCCCTGAATCCGGGACAGGAAAGCTTTTTCAAGGTTCGGCAATACACGCAATCGATTTCTTGCATTTCTCGCATTTTTGGTAAAATTAAAAAATTGAAAATTTTTGAAAACATCGCTCAAAAATCACAAAATTGCCTTTTTTACTCGCCCTGTACTAAAATTAAACTCCGATTTTATTTAATCATTCAAATGAACATAAATATTTGTGCCACTAGTCAATTCATGTTTAATAAACTCGACTTTAAGTCTATAAATTTCTTATCAATCATGTTTGCTCAAAATTTCAATCATGGTTTCATTCTCGGCTTCTCCAATGGTCATTGAAAGGCTTTTAGCCCGCAATGAGAAAAATTCATGTGCTTTTTTCTCTATTTTTTGTTTACATAATGGACTTCCATTTTTGAAGAATGCCTCTTTTTGTACGATTTTTAGGCGGATTGTTTACGAGTGAAGTTAGGAGAACCGGCATTTACAGGTGTGCTTAACGGCACTTGATGGATTATTTCGGAGACGAAAAGGAAGAGGGAGGGATTTTTTTGGTTTGCGCAATAAGTTGCGTAAGTTTAAAAGGATAAAAAGGAGTTTTATTTCGTAAGACAATTCTGGTCATTTCTTTCTTTTTTGGTATTATATATGTTTTTTCTAAAGTCTATACTAAACCTAAACCTAAGCCCAAACTCGAGGGGGAAGGGGTCTGGTGCTGGGTTGGGTCCCTAAAATTTAAAAAAAAAATTGCCTTGGTCCTCCTCATGTTTTTTTCGAAAATTGTCCAAAATAAGAGGAGACAAAGGAACCAACCCAGCCGCTCCAATGCCGGGTTGGTCCTATTTTTGGCCTTTTTTGCCGGATTGGTTAGGGGAAGACCTCCCCCCCCCTTGGCCATGTGTGGTCTGCTGCAGAATCAAAATTGGGGCCACCAACTAAAAAAGCTTGGAAGAAATAGCCCTCATATTTATGTTTGAATTTTTTCCTTCTCTTATATAAAGATATTTTTATCTAAAAACCAAAACAAAGGAATGTGGTGTAAAAAGTGCAGCTTTTGACAAAACAAAGCTCCATTGATTAAGTAGTGTTGGAAAAAGTCGAGTGGTCCTATGAGATAGATCTGGATCAAAATTCATCCCATAGATCATCAAAAATAGCCGCTAAACTTAAGATGAATAGACTGGAAAGATCTCCTAACAAGATAAATTTATCTAACGGGCCATTAAATTTAGACCTCTTGTAAACAAAACGAAATTTTTGTTGGCGTGCGACCTAAAAACGTGCCTTAAGTTTTTGAATTACGAATCTTGTCGTTTTTTAAATTTAGTGGAAAGTGGAAGAGCTAGTCTTCGGGTTCTTTAACATTTGGGAGAGAGAGGGTGAATCTCATACAGGATCTAAAAATGGACTCCTTCCCCACCGCCGCAAAAGATCCAAGTTTGCCCCTCTACCCCCCCCCCCCCGCAAAATCTTGGCACCTTGGTTGAAAAATGGTTGTAAAAAGGTTTGTGCGATCTTTTTTGGTCGACAAACGGGGTAATATGTTGCCCCTAGGTCAGCAAGGGGGAGGAGCCTTCCTACTGACCCACTCACTCATGAAACCAAAGGGTACCCCCACCTTGCCGACCTATGTGTCCAGTTATACCCCTCCCCACATCTCCTAAGTGTAAAAAATTTTTTAACTTTTTAAATTTTACACCACGCATGCATGGGGATTAATTTGCTACTTTTAATCTCTTTTTTGAAGAACAATGATGTTTAGAAAGTGACTGCGGGCTGACCAGAAATTGCCGCTAATAAGTACTATGTGCGTGGAGCGCAGATTTTTCCATCGGCAAAGTCTATTTGACGTGCGGATTACTTTTTGATCGCGGGAGTTTTTGTTCGCGCATCCACTGGCTTTTACCAGGCCAGGAAGCAAGTGACGCTACTGTTTAGTTGGAGAAAATTTTTTTATTATTTTCTATTTTGTCCAAATTTAACGAGTTTTTGACCATGGTTCCGATAAGTTGTTGGAAAGGGGTACATATTTTACTTGAAAATTGTCTCTAAAAAAATTAGGGTTATGTCAACACTTTTTTAATTTTGCACAAAATAAAGCCAAACCATTGCAAGGGAGGCGCTATGCCCAAATTTGGGCACCATTACTTTTTTCACGTGAGACATTATTACTTTTTTCAAGTTTTTTTTGGGACCATTACTTTTTTCACGTGAGACACTATTACTTTTTTCACGTTTTTTCGGCTTGAAGATACAAATATTTTTCCTCTTTCTTATATAGTAAATATTTGCATAATGACAAAAGTTTTTGGCAAGACATTTTAGTTTTTTTCAGGACTTAAAAGGGTCTATAAATGAACCCCTCCTCAATCTTGAAGTCCTGACCCCCCCCCCCTGCCAATTTTCGGGCGAAGGCTAACAAATATCTAAAAAATGGTATCTTTGTCAAACAAATTACATTTTTGGCTTTAAAATGAACAAAATTGAATTTTTTATGCAAAAACAGCAATTTTTTGACGATTTGTGAAATTGTAAAAACAAAATTAAGACGCTGGTTGTATAAGAAATTTTTTTTTGAATATCAAAATTTTAATCCTGTTTTTCATTGACCCGGAAATACAAATATTTTCCCCCTTTCCTATTATATCCTAAATATTTGCATAATGACAAAAGTTTTTGACAGGACTTTAAAATCGGGTCATTCACAAACAAATAAGCACAATTAAAGTCTTTATAACCATTTTTTCTTGAGCTCAAATTTTCGAAAAATGAATAAAAATTTCCGCTCATGGCGCACTACCTTTTTCACTAAAATAGCTATTATTAAACGTGAAAAAATCACATAAGTATCCTACTAAAGTGCGCTGAATTTCTCGCTTTTTCTTTTCGTCTTATGTTTGTTCACTGACACCATTTCACTTTTCAAAGAATGAGAAGTTTGTTGTGTTGTTCCGCAATTTCGACGCTATTCACGGATTATCTGACTGTCAAAGGTATGTTTAACAAAAACGCTTTTCTTCGTTCTACTTGGCTTATTGTTACATTATGCTTTAAGAATGGAGTAAATATATTGTTATTCAATAGGATTAGAACGTTATTTTTATTTTTTTACGATCAATTTTTATCTTACGCTGATTTTCAAGGTTTTCGTGTCAATAATACCCATATGGGCTATTCTTAAATTACGTTTGCAAAAAAGTTGGATTTTGGACCCCCACTACCGTTAGCATTTTTTTAGAAAAATCTTAAAGGGGGGGGGGTAAACTTTGCAGCAGCACTTCCGAAAAAATCGATTTTTCTAGGGGTAAAAAATTTTTACCCCTAGAAAGTCATTTTTCAAAAAAAATTTTTGGAAAAAGGGCCCTAATTTGCATCTCTCCTTTAAAATTTTAATGGAGCCTTAGATTTTCAGAGACCCCCTAACGTACTTTAAGGATGGCCCCTATATGTAGAGGCAGTGGCGGCACTAGCCTCCAGGTTCCCTCCTCTAACTACGTCCTTGTTCCCATTTGGGTCCCGGTTCCGGGACCCGCAGTAAGTTTTTGCTTAAAGCAGCATATTTATGTATAATCTTTTTTTTGATCGCTAACTTTTCGACCCCATTGGGAGGGGGACCAAATGAAGATTGTGGATTTTTTTGAAAATTTCACTTGGGGTGCTGCCCATGTATGCTCTACATGTAAGAAAATAGCAAAAAAAATTTTTAAATTCCAGCAATATTGGGCAAAATCTTTTTTTTTCAATTTTTAAAAATTTGCATAATCATCTCATCAATGTTTTCTCTTGTCTCAAAACTTTTAATTGCGGTCGAAGATGAGCCATCGGTCTCAAAAGTTCCAATTTCTTGGTTGGCTGGTTTTGCAAGCTCATCAGCACAATAATCTCATTTCAGATCCATTAAATCCAGTTTAGGCTCTCCAAAGTGGAACGATAAAAATCACGTTGTTCGCATACAAAATACGGGGCAGCCGTTGAAATGGCCATTAAGAGAGTTATAAAAATGGAAATTATTAGCCATAATTGCCGCTAGAAACGGAGATTGAAGGATAGACTTGAAACTTTTGAAAAATTTTATGCTGACTATTTGGTCAAATGAATACTTTTTTGAAATAATTTTTAAAAAAATCAATTTTGTAAATAAATAAAAATTAATTTTTGTATAAAAACTGCAAAAATTCAATTTGTTAAAAGCACAAAAGTGCACTCCCAAAATTTTTCTTCTATTATTACACATCATTTTTTATTGACTCCTTTCAAGAGTCCACTCCATCTTTTAACGCTTTTTATGACACTTTTTATGACCACTTCATAAAACGAAAAAAAGTCGCCTATTTATGGAAGAAACTACTAAAAATCTCAACACAGGCCAATGTCAATGAACTTATAATGTGATCTTATCGGATCGGTCGTCGACTTTTTGCCATCGATATCTTTCTCTTGGTCTCTCACCTTGTCCGAATTAAAGTCCTCGACATGGAGACCATTCTCTTTCAGTGCGCGAAAAGAGAAACAGTCTTCGCTCTTGATTTGATCCTCTTAATATAAATTGCTCCAAATTGGATATAGCAAATGTGGACGCTGGTCATCATCATCGTCTTTCATTATTTATCCGCGATTTATTTTCCTTGGTGAATTATCTTTATTATAACTGGCAGATGCTATCTTTGTGATGCGCCGAGAGATTTGTTTTGCCAGTGGATTAACTGCTAATGTGGTTATTTGCATATTATTTTCTTGTGGTATTTTTTCTGCGATTTTGCGAAAAAAGCAATTGATTTGTCCACATATTTGAATTTTTCTTTCCTGCTTGTCCTGTAGCCAGAAAGCTTTGTTTAAAGCCCTAGCCAAGCCTTCTCATTTGCAAACTATGACCTGTCTAACAAGTAGCAATAGAACCGCTCCTTAGACAAGTCGGCATTTGCGCAAACAAAGCTTTTTGACAGTTTATTTTCAAATTTCCGGTCAGATCGTTGTTGTTCAAGGAAGCTTAAATGTCAGGAAATGCTTTGTTTTTAAAATTTGAATAATTTTTTTGTTCTACAGGGAGTTTTAGTGATTTACACTGATTTAAAACTGCGATATCTTTTGATAGAAAAAATTTTCTCACGCGGTGTTTCGATTCACCATTGTGGGGAGCTGTCCACTAGTACACTTTCCTTTCATCTATCTTGAAATCTAAACCCTATCTTGTGGTTCAGTCGAAATCGCAATTTTCGAAATAGAAGTTCGACTAAAAAAATTCGCGATATCGAATTCGAAAATTCGAATTCGCTTAAAATTTCGAGTGACACAGAAAAAAGGCAGGATATAATAAATAAAGACAGGGTCAAAAAACGATTTTTTTCGTTTTTTGATTAACATGTTTAATCTTCGAGTTGAAGGCTAGCGGCCTGTGGGTGTGTCTGCAGGCGGGTGTCCCATTACGATTTTTTACCAAAAATGCCCAAATTTTCACCTTGATCCCACTAAAACATCCGTCAATTTGTCGAATTTTTTTACCATCACCCTCCCCCCCCCCCACTTTATCAAAAATGCACTAACGTTATCAACTTTTTGTGGAGAGGGCTGACCCCTCCCCCCCCCCCAACATGATAACATAATATCTGGATGGCCCCTAAGGAGGCTCAAGAATATCCCCTTAATCTTTGAGAAAAAGGAATCAAATTCTAATATATAAAATGAATCTTTTTTGGAAAAATGAAATCATTTTTTATTAAGATCACATTTTTATAACACCCATTTTTTCTTTTTGATATTAGCAAACATCTTATGGTCTCAATATTGCAAGTGATTAATCATCTATAACAACGACTTTGATATGATGGCATGACACAATTCTTCATCTTTCTTTACGAGTTGTTCATTTTTTGCATTATTTTCTCAGACGTGCTCAACGCATTTTATTGTCAAAATTACAGTTCGTCGCTATTTTTTTCGACTTAAAATGAGCGAAAAATATCGGCAATTGTGTTTGTATTGGGCTATAAGACCCGGTCTTATTCAAAGTATTTGTTATGAAATAGGCTGCCGTCTTTTCTTATTTCTCAAAGGGGAAGAATGACCTCGGGATGACCGGCAGTCTTCTATCTGCATATTGCGGGAAGCGTAATTTATGACATTAATACTCCGTTGCGTGTCCAGTGATGTTCCATAAGGGAGGATAAGAGGATGATTTCTAATGGTTTCTTCTTCTTCCGATCAAGAATTACATGTTCTTCTCGTCTTTTATGCGGTAATTTTGTACGAAAAATGAGATAGTATTCTGTCTCCGTAATAGGCATAATGATTTGTTTGCTTAAGACAGAAAAGATTTTTAAGGAGACTTTGTAGTGACTTTGGAATATGTGTGCTTTATTTTTGTAAAAATTTTATTTTGATACCCCTCCCCCGATGGTCCCTTATGATTTGTTGAAAATGTTCGAAAACTCTTTAAAAAATACTTTACCTTCCCCCTTATTATGAGGAGAAGTGCTGGAGAGGGCCTAACAAAAATGAAATCCTAAATACGCACGAATTTCAAGAGGGGGAGAGGTCGGCCGCCGCCCGCAGGTCAAAATGAGTCCCGCCCATAAAAAAATTTAGTAGCCGCCCGTAACAAATTTTAAAAATTTTTCCTATTTTTCAATAAAAATGCCCAAAATTTGCTATATCTAATTATTTTGCAATCTTTTTGCAAATAAACCAAAGATTTTTTTGCAACCTCGTAAAAAACATTTAGCAACGCTAGTTAAAGACTAAGCTGTTGATAGATCAGATTACAGTACATCAAAAATTGTTTGCATTCGATTCTTGCAGTAGATCAGACAAATGTCGGGAATCTATAAAATTGCAACTTTCGGTAGTTCAGATAATTTTTGAGGACGATACAAAACGACTGGACATTCGTGCAAATCGAGAAATGTGCAAAATTCAAACACCTTTTTTAAGAAAACAGAGCTTTATGTCACAAAACGTGTCACAAAATTTTTTAAGGGTTATTACTTTTCGTGCGATTTTCTCGTTTTTCTATCAATTTTCATCAAAAGTAGCCTTTAAGAAAATTGTAGAAAAAATCAAGCTCTACAACTTTGGTAAAAGAGATTTTGAATAAATCTTTCTAGAAATCGATCAAATTCATTTTCAAAATAAGACAAAGTTTTATTTTACACCTTACAAAGTTTTTGTGACACCCAAAGCTCGATTTTCTCGAAAAGTTTGTTTTAAAGAAAGGTTTCAATTTCTTTCTTTTTAAATTTTTCCCCAAAATTTGAATCTTCTTCACAAAAATATTTTTTAAATTTGAGCTATTTTTTATATCAAAAATATTTTTTTATGTCATTTTTCCAAAAGTTGCACATATTGCTCATTCTTTTTGAGAGGTTTCGACAAACTTATTCATCCTTTTGTCGGCCCTTTCGTATGACCTTGAAATTTGAAAATTTCGCACATTTCTCGAAATTGCATCAAAAATTTCCAGTCGATTGTCGGAGCCAATTATGGAAATCCATATGAAGTTCAATTAATTTGTATGTTTTACGCGTTTAAAAGACGTGTTTTATTAAATGCTTGGATGAATTTTATCTCTAAGGATGAGCAAAATGTGGTCGGAAATTTAATTGGGTTGTTAATCTACAAGTTGTACTATAAAATTGGGTACTACTTCGAATTAACGACCGCAAATGTCAGGGTTGTGAAGTCGGAATTTTTTTCAAAATAAGCATTTTAGGGGGTATTTTTATGCGAGAAATCGATTGCGCGCATTCCCGAAGCGTGAAAACGAATACTTTTCGTGAAAATGAGCCTTTGTAGAATTTTTCTTACTCTATTTCCAACCAAATTTTAAAAATGTTAAAAAAGTGAATTTTTTTAAAACAGGTTCCGCGATAGAATTGAACTTTGAGATGAAGGACATGTCACAAAATTTTTTTGACGCAAGACGAAAATTTAGGTCGATATTCTGATAGAACTCATTGAGTTATGTAACTTTTATTTTGGGCTCCCGGTCCGACGACTTCTACTCTGGACAGTACAGGCTCTCGAAGTTGGGCAAAATGAAAATTGAAATTTTTCCCAACTTTGAGAGCTTGTACCGTCCAGGGGAGAAGTCGTCGGACTGGGAGCCCAAAATAAAAGTTGCATAACTCAATGAGTTCTATTAGAATATTGACCTAAATTTTTGTTCTACTTCAAAAATTTTTTTATGACATTCGAAGCTCAGTTTGCTCAATTAGTACTTAAGAAAATATCTACATTTTTGCTATTGTGTCTGAATTTTTTTGCAAAAAATAATCAATTTTTTGCAAATTTCAGCGGTAATAATCCTCGATATATAAGCTTTTACGGATTAATTTATAGCAACATAAACAAAACCTGTCCGATTCTCAAAAAACTTCGTTCGCTCATGTTTTCGTTCCAATGACTAAGCATAGCACATATGCGATGATTTTTGTTGTTTTATAAATTTATGATTCGCGATTATTTTTCGAATGATTTGTTTTGCTTCGTTTCAATTATGATTTTTCATTTTTAGGTCTGAAAAATTTTTATTTGATTACTATGAATTTTTAAAATGTACAAGCTTGGTAAGAAATCAAGCAATGGTCCAACGGCAGCGGAAATTCTTGAAGCTACCAAGAAGTTTTATGTGAAAACTGATGCGTTAAAAGAAAGAAAAATTGGTATCAATAGCAAATTTTTATTTTTAAACATGTTTTAGATCCGAGTGAGCCGAGAATCTTTAAATCACCTAGTGAAGAAGAAATTGAAGAACTTGTAAAGATCAAAAAAGTTCAAGCATTATCTTACAGAGTGTCAAATGTTGTTTCAATTGTAATCTTTTTTTAATAGAAAAATGATGAAAAAAGTTTTAATTTTAGTCACCTCCCACAACCAATACAGATGATTCAGATGGTGTCACATTTTGTATAACATCAGCTCCCGTCAAATATAACCCCTTGAAGAATTCGGAATCTAGTGCTTTCCAACCTTTTATCAAGTCACCACCTCGGCCACCAAAAAGTGCCAAGATTAGGCAAAAGTTGACGTAATTTATAAAATCAACAAGTTGTTTAAAAAAAGATCTATTTTAGGGCACTTGAAAACCCTTCCACATCCGGAACACCACCACCAATATTTCCCAGAAAAGTTAAAATGGTTGAAAATGAATCTACTACACAGGAAGCTCAAAATTATGAAAATAAAGAAAATAGTGGCAAGCCTAAGCCACCTCCAAGACTATCCCTAGAAAAAGTATGCCTTTTTTTAGGTCTCCCTTCTTCCCCTCCCGAAAACTAATCCAACCCCTCCTATATTCTAGATCAGGTAGAGACCGGATTTTTCCCAAAAACAGGCAATGCTGTAGGCAGGGTTTCTCGACGGGGGGGGGGACATAGTAATGTTTTTTCAAAATTAGTTAACTGATTCTGTGTCGGTTAAATCTCTGAATCGGTTGCAACATATATACCAAATTTTCCTAATACTATTATAGAAAACACGTCCCACACCACCGCCAAGAAGAAAGACAACAGTTTTGACTGCCACAGTTTCAAGCATGATATCCAACTTAAACTATGCAGATGCCAAAAGTACTCCGGATTTACGAGCCATCCCTATGGGAAAGTACTCCATCCCATCTTCCAGTATTGTCGTTGCTCAAGAAGATTCTGACACCTTGGATGACCCATACAAAAATACAATGTTCACGTCAATGATTACCGTGAATCTAAAGCCTATTGATATCATGTCAACTTCATGGGCGCCAGATAGTGAATTCTTGAAACCGAAGCCCAAGAGATTGAGGATTCCAGTAAGGCCTACGTCGTTGGCGGCTTCTTCAGATAGAAAACATATCATGGAGGCCAAAAATGCTTTTAATCTATCGGAAACGGTGGATTTGACCCCAATGTCGATGGGAAGTATGGAAAGTGAAGCAAAAATGTAAGAATTTTTAATCCATTTTTAAAAAATTGATCAAAAATCAATTTTGTGCTCAACTGATTTCTGAGATAAAAATGGGCAAAGATAATATTTTTTAGCAAAAATCTATTTTCAGGCCGGCTCAAATTTCAAACGATGAGACCTCTTATAGAACTCCATCAACTATGGGCATCAAACGAAGCCATTCATCTATTACCCCTCTCATGCGAACAAATCATTATTCTCCTGGAGCCACGTCGGGTATTGGCTCTGGGCTTTCAGAAAGATGCAGCTCCGAAAGAAATTCTTCATCTGGTGGTCAAGTCATGTCTTCTCCAACAACATCAAGAGATTCCGGAGTTCCTGAAGCAAGTGGAGGTTCATCGGATGAACTAGAAATTCAACAAGTGGACAAGGATTTTGAAGATAGAATCAAAAGATGGGATAGTCGATCGGTTTTGAGGAGGTATGTAAAAAATTTTGTCGAACATGATTTAAAAATACATTTTTTGAAAAAATCTTATTTGGCAAAATTTGGAAAATTGATCGCAAAAAATGAAATTGAGCATTTTAGGCATCGTTCATCACCAAAACTTTCAACGTTTCGTGCAGAACCTTTTCGAGAAAAGACCAGCACCAATGATTCACTTTTCAATGATAAGAAAGAAACATTAAATGATACTTTTTTTGATGAACCCTTATTGGCTGAAAAAGCATCGAATGATGAATCATCATTGAAACGAGAACCTTCGTTTTTGGATGAATTAAATAGTACCGAAGAAACTGCAAGCTCGATGTTTACATCGGTCTCAAACAGAGTGAATATTTTAGCACCACCAGTTACAAGTAATGAATACAATGGGTTGTGCGGAGCTCGTTTACTATTTGTGTGGCACTTACCATGATCCAAAAGTCCAAAAATTTTTTTCTTTAAAATCAGGTTTTCACGTAAAAATAACATCATCACGTGTTCCTCTACTAAAAAATACCTAAATAGAAGTTTTTCAGTTGATTTTAAAGAAAAAACTTTTTGACTTTTAGACATGATAAGTGCCACACAAATATGAACTAGCTCAGGATGCGCATAATTTGAGGTCGAACACTTACCCAGTGGCATAGGCCCTAAGGGGAAAGAGGACACCAGGAGCTCATGTCCCCCTCGAAATCCCTAATCACATGTCACCTTATGTTGTTTAGGAAAAACGACTTTTTTGGGAACGTGCCCCCTAGCCAACCCTTCTTGTTACGTCACTGCACATACCTCTCCATAAATTCATAGAGGGGTAGCCCAGCCTTCTCTATTCTAATCCATCCTCTTCTAACTTGGACTGAGGAGATACGCTTAGAGTTTAAAAGTACTATATTCAAATACTATAAATAATTTTTTAGCCGAAAATGAATCGATTGCAGGTACCAACTCTTCTGTACATGGTGGTATTACTAATGGTAAAGCTGTTGGTAACGGAAAACAAGTATCAGTGATTGAAAAGAACGCCAGAGTAATTCAATGGATACATGGATGTAGCTTAGCGAGTACTGTTTGTTAGATAAATTTTACAATATTAAACGTTGTATATTTCTTAATTTTATACTCTTACATAAAGGATAAATGAACCCCCGATGTCTATGGAAGTACAGGGTGATCAAGCATGAGTTCCTCGATAAGAAAGCTCGATATTTCAAAAACGCGATGGGATTAGCAAACGGGGTGATGGGACTAGAAAGTTGCACAAGACGGTATTTGATAAGAGTTATGCGGTTTTGAGATATCGAGATTTCTTATCGGGGAACCCAATCTTGAGCACTTTGTATTTGTAATCATTTAACAGACGCTTTCTAAAACATTCCATGGTCCCAGAATTAGTATTAAATGGTTTGTGCGAGCTTCAAATTGAATTTATTTAGTGAGATCAACACATGGGAAAATTTTTAAAAGTCATTTAAATTCAAAATTCGATCCCTGAAAAATTCAAAACCGATGCTCAAACCCGATTTTACGTTGATTTTTTGGAATTTTCTAGCCTGTCTAAAACATCCTAGATAATTTTTTCAGCCAAAATTTCTGGCTGATGTATTTCAACAGGATGAACATTTATAACGCGTTTTTGAAAAATTCGAAAAACTTTTTTTCTACCTACCCAACTAGTCGTAAAAATGACTCGAAAATTGAAAAACTTAGGGTATCTATGAAGTTACTAAACTTTATCGATAGTTATATATGATGGCTCAAGAAAGTGCACTTTTGTGATTTATTGGTACCCGGTATTTATGTTATAAAAATGAGCTCTCTATAGATAGTTTTATATGGGGGAATCGATTGCACACATTACTGAATCCTGAAAATGCGTGGACCTGATTAAGGGAAAAATTGAGTTTTTGAAGCAAAAATGGACATTTCGCACTTTTTATCTGGAAATCACTTATCTGGGTTAATTTTAGGGAAGAATTTTAAGGATTAGGGAATGCAGGCAATCGATTCGCAAAAAATTACATCTGAAGGGTCATTTTTAGAAGAAGAAAAATTTCATGTCCCAAAAATCACCAAAATGCAAATTTATGCACCTTGTAGTTTTTTTGAAAAAACCACTTTGTACTTTATATTTTATAAACGATTTCTGAGAAAATAAGATAGACGTTTGTCTGACGCCATTCTTCTTTAAGCTTTCTTTTTTTGCTAATTATAGTATAGTTCAATGGGCATAAGAACCAAAATTTAGAAGATGTCTTAATGAGAAATAGAACGAAATGTTTCTTTCTCTTCAATTCTGTATTACTTTAAACTAGCAGCTAATTGTACACACTTTACAATATAAACTAATTTTCTTAGAGATATGGTTACTAAAAATTATGATTTCCAAAAATCATTTGAATATGAAAGATTTAAAGGGGGTGAGGTTTGTGGTCACTTCGTGAAAAGTGGGGTCCAAAATAGGGCCGGATAGTTGGTACTTTCAGATTTACGCTTCAAAACATCAATCCCTTCTCTGAATTTCTACCTCGTAGTAAGTCACAACTCAATATTATTGAAAAAATACGCTTTCTGAATATGAAAAAAATTCATTTTTAAGGTATTTTTTCAACATACAAATATTTAAAATAAAAATAGTCTTTTTATTATATGCAAATTTTAATAGAGTCTTCTATAAGTTGTTCAGAATTGTCTAGCTTAAACCTAAAAAAAGACCGTACCAAAAAATCTTTTACGGTTCTCAAGATACACTCAAAAATGTAATGTTCAGTTTTAGAAATAACAAGCTATACATTCTTCTATTTTTAAATAAGTCAAAGTTAAAAATAAATATCAAAAATTGAACAGTTGCATTAACAAACATCAAGCTTAATCCCTTTCTCATATTCTTTTTAAAAATTATACAATAGAAGTGTTTGAGAAGAGTAGATGATCTATGAATTATGAGACGTAGATATTCTAAGATTAAATGTGTGCTTTCTACTTTTGTGTGTGACTTCGAAATATTTTCATTTTATTGGCTAATAATCTTATTGGATATAAGAAAACAATAGAATTAACATGTATAGTTTGTGCTATAAAGCTATATATAAAAAGAAGGGCTTTTTGTTTAAGGAAATTGTCACCATAAATTCCTAAATTTAGACAAGCTTTCTGCGAATATTGTTTTACCGTCATCACGGGCTGGACTATAAAGCAATGTTTCAAAGTTAAGTCGAAGTGTTCAGTGCTAGAAGCAGTTTTTTTCAGGAGCATGGCCTTATCCAAGGAGTGTATGTGATTGTACCGCATATCTCCAGTTTAATCATCGGGCGGGATAAATCCTTGACTTACATTTGTAACGAGAGTGGGGATGGTCCTTCCTCCCAAATAGCAGAAAACTTGGAAAATCGTATTAGCAGAGGATTGAGTCACGCGAATCCTCGAGCCACTTTTTTATTTTTAAGAAGAGCTCATATAACTAAACTCTATAATATGGTTCTAATGAAGATACGTGTGTGCTCAATAAAAAAACAATAAGCGTAATTTCTTAACGTTCATCGAGGACACAAAAATGAAAGTCTAGGGCGGTCCTGACCTATAAAGCTACAATAACTCGGGGGAATTTAACAGAAGAATTTACATCGCATATGCTATAAAGCATGAAAAATCATAGAGCTTTATTCATTCTTATCATAGTCAAAAGTAAGAATGGAAATGAGCTTACATTTGTGAAACTCTTATGTTAACAGAAGGTAGGATTTTTCTGTAAGGGATGTTTTTGCTGTGTTGGGGGAAAGGATACACGTAAGAAAAGGCATAGCTCGAGTCTCTAGCCTATAAGGTTCCTGGATGGATGTTCGGGGGATAAGATGAGGTTTCCTCTCACCGATGAGATGCTGACACCAAAAAAGGTCATCGGAGGTCTTTGAACCTTCTCATCAGTCCGATGATGAGGATCGAGCTCAAACGGTTCCTCAAAATTTTTGCCCTGATGAGGGAGTAGGTTGGGGGAAGAAGCATTCCACTTGTCCGCGTGAGGTTCATGGGGCTTATGACATAAACGCCATTGGAGTGGATCAAAGTACTCATGTTAAATTTCAGACATCCAATGAATATCATCCCTCTCACTCTAATTGTACTTTTACTTGAGTTTCTGGTTTCTCAAACTTCCAATCTACTCTCCTTCCCCAGGGCTCCCATTTTGTGCTTATTTTTGCTTACTTTTGAAGTTTTGTGTTTACTTTTTGATCTGAAAATAAGCAGGCGATTATTTTATGTTTACTTTAATCATTTTTGCATAAGTTTTAAGTTCCGTAATTACAAAAAAAATCTTGGAAGCTATTACTAGTGTAGCTAAATATTTATCATGATTAGGGTTGTTGTATCGATATTATATCGATACAAACCCTAGTCATTTCATTAAGTTGTTGCTCTTTGATAAGTTCGACATAAAGTCAGACAAAATGAAATTTTTTTGATTAAAATTTTTAATCAAAAAATTTCATTTTGTCTAA
>JAQGCP010000021.1:0-29918 GCA_034699885.1 Acrobeloides thornei
AAATACTATGAGAATCCACGTTTTTTTAGTGAACCATTCTTCTATCATATCTTTTATAGCAGCATATCTATAGAAAGTGGCTGTTAGAATAGATGCTGCAATGAATCCCATTATTTCGTTCCATATAATAAAAGGAAAAAGACAACCCCATTGATCACCAAAGTATTTAGTTAAGCCTTCTGCACAGAGTGCCGTAGCAGGGAATAAAAATATAGGCAAGTAAATGAAAGTAGCGTGAGTGTCGAGTATGATAGATATAAACTAAAAATTTGTATAGATTCTTTCGTATTGAAAAGGAAGAAAGTTGAACATGTAAGAAACTTGGTCGGTGAGAGGAATTTTCAAATTTTATGGGTGCACGTTTATATTTTACTCAGATCTTCGCTTTTAGCTTTTTTTAACACAAAATGTCAAAAAATTTAAAGGGGGTGCATTTTGCGACCATTTGGGAGAAAAATTTTTTTTGTAAAAATGACCCTATTGGGGGTAATTTGGTGCGAGAAATCGATTGCGCGCACTCTCGAAGCGTAAAAACGCCATCTTGACCAAGTTTTCGTGAAAAATTGACTTTTTTCGCTGCATTTTTAAAATTGCTTGCTGAAAATTTCGGATTGCAGAAGGGAATGGGGGAAAAGAGCGACGAAAAAGGCGAAAAAATAAGCAATTTTTCACAAAAACTTGATCAAGATGGCGTTTTTACGCTTTGGGAGTGCGCGAAATCGATTTCTCGCATCAAATTACTCTCAATAGGGTCATTTTTTTTCTCCCAAATGGTCGCAAAATGCACTCCCTTTTAAAGCATTATTACTCACTGAAATATTCGCCAAAATGTATTTATAAGCTCCCATTTCTTTGGGTGAATATTTGAAGATTAAATAAAAAGCCAGTATAGCTGCAACAGAGTTTAGATAAAAATTAAGATGAATTCGAAAGACATATGCATCGATGTATTCTTCAGTATAAATCATATTCAACTTTGTTTTGTATATTTTACTAGGATGTCTAAATTTATTTTATAACAATTATATTTTGCCTTCCTTCGACAGCCAAAAAAAGAAGTTACCATTAAGTTTTTTTCTGAACTGCATTCTATACTGGGGGAGGGGTACATAACCGATGTACCCCCTTAACTACCCTTCCTCTCTCCCCTCCCCAGAGGCTTAGGCATGTGGTACTCTAGGTACGTACCCCATACTCAGAGCGCCTAAAACTCGAAAAAAACATAATGATTCTCCTTATGTTTTGACCGGCCGAAGTCCGGCCAAAAATTACATAAGGGCCCCCTCTTTATGATTTTGAGGTGATACCCTCACCTAACAGGCCTTATCTACATTCTACTGCCTCTCTAAGGTGGTCAAAAATTCAATTTCCGAAATGTGCCCCAAATTTACTGAAATTTTTGTATTTAGGGACTTTGGACAAATGTAACATCTTGAGTTTATTTAGAAATTTTCAAATCGCGAAGCAATCTCAGAATGTCAAGTACACTAAAGACTACATAAAAGTTTTGATGGAAATGAGGAAATAAGTTAGGATAAATTTTATGTGATAAAAATTTGATTAGTAGCCATAGTGATTAAGTAGAATTTTCTGATTAAATTATTGCTATAGTTAACATCAGGGTAAAAATCTTCGACCTTCCAGGAAAGCAGAAATTACGAGACACAAGTTCCGCGTCACACAACGATAAAAAAGTTACTGAATAAATTAAATTAACTGTTTTTGATATATTAAACAAGCTTGAAGGCGGCCTCCCGCCTTCCAAGCTTGTACGTATTACGTATTCGTATTGACATTTACGTATTCGATTGCAAAATAAAACTCTAGCAACATATTTGATCATAATTTTTGGGTCCAAAATTCATGAAAAATGTTAAAGTGGAACTTTTTTAGCCACCCTGATATTCGAAAAGTTCATGAAAAATGGAGCATTTTTGTTTTTATGGCATGTTTTGAATCGTTGTAGTTTTCGTGATAATTGCGTTTGAATTTGTTTGAACAAGATCTTCGTTGTAATACACAAACTTTTTTGAATTTTTTGTGAAAAAATCGATTGTGCATCAATTTTTAAATCTTTATAAAATGAACATTGTAGCAATGTTTTAGCTAAACGAAACGAACAAAATGACACCGCAATTATCCAATTTGAACATTGTTTTGGGTTATTGAAACGAAAACATGAATCAGAATTTTCGTTTCAATAACCCAAAGTCATGTTCAAATTAGATAATTTTGGTGTCATTTTGCTCATCTCATTTAGAATTTCAGAATATACCAAAGTCCTAGTCGGCCGTTGGCCTGTTAAATAATACTTGAACAACATCTTTTATCAGACTCATTATATTTTCCCTATGGTCAAGAGTCTTTTCCCATATCACCCATTATAAAATCTTGTAAAAACATCTTTATGCAAAAATAAAACTAATTTCATGCAAGCTTATTAAAACGTAAAACCACATTTGAAAATTTTCGCATATTTTGAGATCGGACTTCAAGTTTTGATTAGGGTATTGTAGGCTCAGGTATTGGTTGAATAGCTGTGTTGTTATTTTGTTGATGCATGCAAAGAATTTTAAATACCATAGAGGAAATTGCTTGCAGTTTTTCATAAAAGTAGCGTCGATAATCCTAAAAAGTGGATCTCCTTTTTGGGCTAATTTTTAAAGATTCACTTTTATGTACATTAATGACAAAACATCTCCAATGAAATGCAAACTTGGCATCGTTGATAACGGTATCATATAAACGCTCCCGCCTGAAACACGTGTTTGTACCAAAATAATAGCTAAGATAGCTGGTAATAGAAGGAAGATTACTGCTAGCAACGTTTGTAACATAAGAATTTGAAACAATATAAGATTCAATTTATATGTCTTCTCGGTCATAAAAGTCTTATTCCTTCTCATAAGAACAACAAATCTCGCTGGTATTGCAATAAATAAAATGAGACAAATCGCGAAACCAATGCTAATAATAGTAAATAAAACATAGATCCAAAATTCTCTACTGGAATAGAGAAGAATGCCAGAGGTCGAATAATTTTCAAAAAAATATTGCATTGATGGTGTTTGTAGAATGGTAGCAAGTTTAAGTTCTTCATAGCTTCTTTGATTGAGGAATATGAACAACAATACCACTAAAGAGTACTACTTTGAGCTGCCCCAAGTGACAGAGTAATGGAACCGGGAATTAATTTTTTAAATTTCTTTCCAAAAAACAAATTTCTCTAGTATATGGTGAAGGAAGCATCTTCAAGCTTCGGGAATACGCGCAATCGATTATCCGCATAAAAATACCTCTATAAGGTCTTTTTTGAAAAAAATTTTAAAAATTTTTTCCGGTTCAAGTACCCTGTCACTTGGGGCAGCTAATCCGAAGTAGTACCCACTAAAGTTTAATTTTTTTCAAGTTTTCGATCAGGTCGAAATTAATTTCGAGTTAAAATGACGAAATTTTCGAAAATTTTATATATACAACTTGAAGCGCGCTCAAACCGTTTAACACTACGGCCACCATGGTTCGAACTTTCTAGATATCGTCCTACCTTGTAGAGGCATTAACAAAGGCAGTAATGTTGAAAAATGCGTCAAGATTAGTAATTTTTTCGTTTTAAACAATTCATGAAATTTCGAATTTGCTTTTACCATAACCAATCTAAAGAGCAGTGAAAAGAAAATCGAATGTGCAAATCCTGCTGCAGCTAGGATAAATACATATGACATGAAATAAACTATTGTTGTACCAAAGTATTGTGCTACCCCAGCTGAATACCAGGTGAAATATGGGAGCAAAACAATGGGTTGCCAAAAGCTGAATGTAAATTCAACAAAATAGCTCCAACTAAGTTGGTTGATAATAAGATATTTATAGATTTTTATAGATTTATTGGATTTTGTTGTAATTACATATAACATTAGGATGTAACAAGTGGTGGTAATGTTGAAACTAATATCCATATATAGACTATAGGTTTTTACAATAGACGGATTATGTAGATCTTCGACTCTAAGGTCATAGAGGTTCATTGTTGAAAAAAATTGGATACAAAATAATAATAAAAGCTCCTAGGCAACGCGTCTAAAGCGCTAGTTTTTTATATATCGAAAACAGATTTCTGTAGAAATATATACTAATTTCGATATTCGCACCTATATTTAAAACAATCAAATGGTTCGAAGAATTACTGGTATAATGATTTCAATTCTAAAAACAACACAATTCGTCGCAACTTTCTAACAGGTGTTAAACGATTAATCTATACCCAATTTGTTGCGAGAGAAACGTTATTTATTGAATTATAGACTTTGATTCCAAGAAAAAATTCAAAAACATTAATTGATAACGCTGGTATTTCACCTTAAGTTTACATCGAATAAAAGTTGAGAAAAAGAAGTTATACACTTAATAGAAAACTCATGACACAGTGGTAAAACTCCAAATTTTTATGAAAAGGAGCCTGGTCGATTCCCTAAAGCAGTGAAATATTTTTAAAATTTTCTATTTTTACAAACAGAACCTAAAGACGAGCACTATTGCGCTCGGAGGAATAATGAGTGTGACTCCGAGCGGCAACTACCTAAATCTTTATATTTTTACGATGTACAGTACATTGTACAAATATAAAGATCTTAGTATGCATCCCTGCGCGGTTGTGTGGAGGGAAATAAGGATTAGTTATACTAAGATTTTGGCATCCCTATGTGGAATTTTCGTATCAAATGACCATTATTGGCCTTATGTTACTCTAGTGAAGTTCCCTTCCTGAAAAGCATTTTTGCGTCATTTAAAAAAATAATTATGCTGCCAGCCTTTCGGTAACAGACTTTTTGAGCCTATTTCCACTTTGTTCCGACGCAGCCCTGGTTTAGATCACATCTTTAAAAGTTCGTCCGCACAGACAATCAGACATTACGCGTTTTATATGTCGTAGCCGATCCTGAAATTCAGCTGATTCTGAATTAGCTAGCCGACCCTGAATATTCAGGATCGGCTAGCCAAAATCAGCTGAATTTAAGGTTGGCTACAACATATATAAGAAGATTTTGTGGAAAATAGCGCTTTTTACAAAATTGTTTACAAAAAATTGTTTTTTTAAAATTTTTTGTGAGTTATTTTCAAAACAGATTGATATTTCGTTGATAAAGTTATATAATAAAACCTTTATTATAAAAATGTTTACAATTCAAGAATGAAAAATAGTTCCTATGTTTTTTGAACTTGTAATAAATATGTCTTGATTTGCATCGGATTTAGTTGAACAATTGTGCTAGCTAAAAAATTTTACCTTGTTTATGCTGTTAAAATTTAAACTTACTTAAAGTTGAAACAACTTCTGTAGCTTGTAAGTTTAGTTCTTGGGCAGAATTTACTTTGATGTTATTGAAAATGTTAGCCAAATCAACACTGGCAACTGTTGCATCTTCAGTTTTCTGGTAAAAATGTTCAAGTCGAATCAAAACCGAAGTATCATTAATCGGTTTAAGAGTTAACAAATTGAGTTGAGGTGGGAGAGCAGTTTTTATTCCAGTGTACTAAAATGTTATCAACTTAACAAATACCCTCCCAAAATTTCAAAACGATGCTCGGTGACCTCTGTGGGACCTCCTTCAGTGAATCCGCCGAGCACAGATCTTGAAATAGAAACTTCCAAAATTTTGCTCTATAACTTCCAAAATCGACGCTCGATGAACCCCAAAATTGGCTGCTCGGTGCTCGAAGTACCCCCCCCCCAATTTTGAGGGAGTGGGGGTATTGTTATAGTGAGCAACTTAGAATTTTTTATCTATACCTGAGTTATATAGTTATTGCTGTAGTCAGCAACTGTGTTGTAATTCGAAAATGTCAAAACAGGTTGATGGAAAAGGCTATAAGCCAAAGTTCTGTGCAATATTTGTGCTTCGGTGGTTGGAGCCAAGAGGAGCCAATGTTTTCCACGGACTACCAATCCTCTTCCATCCCTTCCGGGCTCATCAAGAGCTTCATTAACACCAAATTCATCATCATAGAAATCACGGCGATGGATCTAAATTTTAATGTTTCAGGGCCGAGTAAAATGTGCAAAAAAGTTTGCCCAAAAATTTGGAAAATTTTTGAAAAAAACATAAGGGGGGACTAAGGTAAATTTTTGAGGACTTTTTCCCCAAACCAAAACCCACTTTGCGCCACTGGGGACGTATTTTACAGTATTTATGGTAATGAATGTAAAATCGGGTTTTTGAACTTCAGACCAGGTTTTACATTTTTCCTAGAGGCGGAATTTTCTCGGTACGATTCTTAAAAATTTTCCCATATCACTAAATAAATTCAACTTGAAGCCAACTCGAAATATTTAAGGCAACCTTTGAAAGCCCAAGAAAGTGTCTCTCAAGTTTTATTAAAAGAAACATGCTAAGCATGTGAATTTTAAAAAATTATGCAAATAATTCTTACGCTATTTTTATAAAAAAATACCCTACCAAAAGTTCAACTTGTCCATCATTGATGCTAGCACCCCCCTCCGATCGATCAGTGAGAATAACCAAACCACTTTTGTTGTCATTTATCATAATTCTGCTATTCACAGGGAAATAATTTGCCGCAACAGGTTCTGCATATGTAAAATTATAGTATTTTTGATAATTCCGTCTTAAAAGGTTTCTTTTAATGTTTTCGGATTTTTCTTACTTTCTCTGAACCAGTTGTCTTCCATTCGAATCTGTATAAAATACCCCATTGTTGGCAATACTTGGGACAGTGTATCGAGTAATAATTTCTTTTGAAATGGGATTGCTGTAAATTAACTTTTGCAAAGTACATAGAAAAAGGCAAAAGGTGCCTTGAAATCGGCATTGGGCTAAATTTTGGAAACTTTGCCCCCCCCCCCTCCCCCAGTAGTCAAAGACCGTTTTGCCGTTTAATGAAGGGTGTGTGTCCTTAACCCTGATTCAGCTTACCTAGATTCTTTAGGAATTGGACCAACAGTCCATTCAAATTCGACAATTGGTTGATTTGGATAAAGTCGAATCGTTTGACTTAACCAAGGAGTGAAAATTTGTCTAGCTTCTTGAACAAGAGTAGACTAAAAATTATTAGATTTCAACCAACACCAAAAAACATTACATTAACATAAGTTAAACTAGCAGAAGTAGCAACCGACATTGGGCTTTGTGTCGCCGGTCTAAAGACATAGGCCCCACTAGCCTGTCCATTACCACTCGAGCCTTGATACCAAGCAAATTCTTGTTTCAATGGATATGTCATACCAGTTTTTACATTTGTATAGGATAAAAGAAAACCAAACGAGTCAAATTGAAGGCTTATGTCCTAAAATTTATTTTTGAAATTTGGAAAATAACAAAAAAAATTACTCCATTAGAAATCGAACCAGCAGCTAGGAAATTTGGTGGTGTAATGACGTTTTCTTTTCTTAAAAATATGAGATTTAAAAAATGAAAAATTTTCCTTACTCAAAATCTTTTGGATTATTTCCCTGTGCTACGAAATAAGTCTTGAAGCCTAGAGGATCAACAGTTACCGGGAAATGCACTTCATACGGAGCTATCAAGTTGTTATTAATCTGTCCAGGGTTGTTAAACGTTGCGTAGACCTTGAAAGTTTATGTAAAAAATGTTTGGAGCTAGTTCCCTTTGGGGACACCACCAATGTGTTTTTTTGTTTTTGAGGATTTCTCCGGAAGTACAAAGCCAATCCTGATAGTTTTAGTGTTGTTAGAAAGCTGGATTTCATGCAATCGAATGACACCAAAATCATGCCATAACTCTTTCTGGCTATTACATAATTATTAAAAAAATTGTCGAAAAAACTGACATTTTTTACTAATTATGCAATAACTCCTCAACCAGAAAGAGTTATGGCATGGCTTTGGTGTCATTCGAGTGCTATGAAATCCAGCTTTCTAACAATACTAAAACTATCAGGATTGACTGTGTACTTCTGGAGAAATCCTCAAAAACATAAAAAAACACGCTGGTGGTGCCATGAACTAGCTCCGAATATTTCCTTACTTCAGAAGCAATAGTTGTAGCACTTCCATCAACAACTGTGTAAGAAACATTGTTTAGTGGAACTGGAATTTTCGCTATGGTAGACAATTTTTGTGTGTTTCCATTGTAGACCGATACGACGAATTTTTGGTTGTTCCTATAAGAAAATATAATTTTTTGAATGAATTTTTCGAACAACTAACGTGGTAACAGCACAAGCACTTTCATTAATTTGCCGGCAAATAGATTGTGATGGCAACGGTTGATTGTTATTTTTAGAAGTTTGTGATAAACTTTGAACAGCTGCATTTAGAACTTGCTCACCAGATGTGACACCAATTAGCATTCGCATATTGTAATTTTGAGTGACAAATTCTTTTGAAGTGCCTCTAAAAAATGGCATTTTTACGAAATCGACCAATTTGACTTACGTGACAGCATCATGGTGTTGACTCAAAGCTACAGATCTTTCAAGTTTTTCAATTGGGTGTGAAACACTAACAAATGGTGCGCTGGACAACGAGCTCAAAGATCTTATCAACTAAAAATTTTCAATTTTTATTATAAATGTTTCCTAATTTCTACAGGGTGTTCCAAAAAGGGCATTTTGATATTTTTTGAAAAGTTTTCAAGTTTTTTATTTTTCACCAAAATAACCCTTTAGAGGATTTTTCTATTATAGGAATCGATTGTGTGCATTGCCGGACCTTGAAAATGCTTCCCTAACCCTCTATTAGTCTATTTTCGCATCAATACACACATCTCTTCCCAGGTTAGGAAGCGTTTTCAAGGCTCGACAATGTGCGCCTTGTATAGAAAATCTCTTATAGGGTATTTTGGTAAAAATTTTAAAAAACTTTTAAAAAATCCCAAAATTGCCTTTTTTGGGACACCCTTTACAACTCTAGGAAATTGCACAGCGGAAGTTCCACAACGAAAAAAGCGGAACTTATAAAACGGCCGATTTTCTCCACTGTCTCGTGATCAAAAACGTTGTGGAAGTTCTGTTGTGGAACTTCCGTTGCGGAAATTCCTAGATCCCCCTTTACTTGTAAAAATTCCGAAGTTCTTCGAACCAATCCTTTAAGCCCAGGCTTGCTACTAAAATACCCTGTCCAATAAGAATTAGCCCCTGACCAATCATCTGCATAGGGGAAAAAGTCATATCCACCTTGAACATCATAAGGTCCCAAATTTTGTACATTTTGAAAATAACATCTTGGTGTGGAGTATAAAATTCGGTATTTTAAGCCATTTTGTGCAACATTTTCCTAAATTTTTAAGAAAAGTTGTATTTTTTATTTTTACAAAATGTCATACTTGTGATTCAGCATAGTTAACCAATCTGTCCATATTGTCAAAAAATGAATTTGCATTGGCATAAAGGAAATCTCCACCCATCATGACAAGTATGTGATTTTGTTGTTTTTGGATGGTTATCTAAAAAGATGGCTCATAAAATTCAAAAATTTATGAGTGTGAAGTGGGCATAGCGAAATCCGAAGATTTACAATTGTGTTGGAGATTGACAACATAGGTCGGCAAGGTAGGGGGGGGACCCTGATGAGGTGGTCCCCCCACCACCTCATTAAATTCGGCTAAAATTTTTAAAAAATGGACCTTTTTTTAGCGTGAGGTAGTCTTCTGACACTCAATTTTTATGGACCACCTCATATGTTCGGTGGTGTCCATGAGGTGGTCTCCCCTTCAATTTTGGGCCCATGAGTGCGTGGGTCAGGGGGAGACTCCACCCTTGCCGACCTATGATTGACAACCTTTTTGGATAGAGTGTCAACCTCGTGCCATGTCTTACCCGATAATTTGCATAATTGATCATATTTTGGTAAATTTTATCAACATTATAATTTTCAAATTCTTTGTTATCCACGATCGGTGCATCATTACACATATAATCCCAACAAAATCCGCCCGGTGGGAAATAATTTCCGTCATAAGAGTGGGTGAAAATTTGTGAGCCTATATAATTTTTTTACAAATTCAAAAAATCTACTTACCTAGATCATCAGAGACTTGCCACATAAACTCAATACTTTTGTTGCTTTTCCTCCAATCGTGTTGAAGAAAATGTTCTCTATTAAACCATAAAGATTTGTAGCCCATCTAAAATTTTTTCACATAATTTGTGTTACAATTTTACCATGACTAAAATATTTGAATGCTCTAGGCTGTGTCCAAAAGGATCCACTTGCCATCCCACTTGGGGGTGAGAACAGTCGCCAAAATATTTATCTAGAGTTCTAAGACCAAGAGAATATTGGTCAATAAGTTCAACATAATGGGAAGCAGCTTCGTCTGGTTGGACCCATCCACCGCCAATAAATTCCAAAAAGCCTAAAAATTAAACAATGTCCTGATTGTTAATTTTTGCGCCAAAATAAATGACAATTTTAAAACGTCTCTCAGGATGTGCCCAAAAAACCTGTACCCCTCATCCAGATAATACGTAATCAACTTTTTGGTGGTTTACCCCCCCCCCCCTAACGTAATTATCAAAAATGCACTAACGTAATCAATTTTTATAAAGAGGGCCGAACCCCTCCGTCACATGATTACGTAATATCTAGATGACCCCTTATACCCAGATTCAAAAAAGTTTTCCCTCTAAAATCAACAATTAGTGGCTTCGTCACTCATTGTTCACCTTGATCTTAACTTAAAAAACCAAATTACCAGTTTTTGTCAAATTCACAATTTTAGCAACCTCATCTGCAGTATGATCCTCCAACCATCTGGTCATAAAACCAGTCTCACAATAGCTAAAACGTCTCTTGGGATTTCTAATCAACTCATCAACCACAGTGTTAATGATGTATTGAACACCCGAATTTCCACCCACAAGAGAATGGCCCACTAAAATTGCCATATTTTTTAAAAAGTCAACCATTTCTTAATGAATACCTCCTGTATAATACATATCCGCTGTTTTGAGCCATCCTAAATCATCATGAGTATGGGGTATGAGATGAATGTTAACAACATTAGAACCGGCCAGCACAGGATTACAATTCTTAAAAGCGCAAATTAAATTTTTATATAGCTCATACATAAAAAGAGAGGTAAGTATGGTTAGACAATTCAATTTTATATAAGATGAAGGAAGAGGATGAAAACTTGTTAAAGGAGGTGCAGATCTGGGGTCATTCTCGATCGAAAATTTTTTTTGCCAAAACAGCCTATATAGGGGTAAAATCATGCGAAAATTGATTGCACGCATTCCCGAAGCATGAAAATGCTTTCTGGACCCTGATTCAGGGAAATAAGAGTGTGTATTGAAGCGAAAATCCAACATGTACTAATTTTCTCGAATCAGAGTCAGGAAAGCGTTTTCAAGCTTCGGGAATGCGCGCACTCGATTCCCCGCATAAAATTACCCTCAGAAATATGATTTTGAAGGAGAAATTTCAAAATTTTTCGATTTTCGCTTCAATACACACATCTATTTCCCTGAATCAGGGTCAAGGAAGCACGCTTTGGGAATGCGCGCAATCGATTTTTTGCATGATTTTACCCCCAATAGGGTTATTTTTACGAAAAAAATTTTAAAATCATCGTTTCAAGGGTAATTTTATGCGAAAAATCGATTGCGCGCAATCCCGAAACGTGAAAATCATTGCTTTGACCGTTCTTATACGTTTTGTTGTATAACATTTTTATTTACAATTTGGCTTTATGTTTCTAAATTCAATTATTTGTATCACTCTTTATCACTTTCAAAAGGATTTTCTAAAGATTGGAACAATTCTGCCGATGGATCATCCGCAACATCAGCTATACCATTATCTAAATCTTCATTAGATTGGCCTGGTTGGCCTGGCTCATGAAGTCTTTTTCTTTTAATGACATCATTCACCATTTTTCTTTTCCAAATCAGCTTCATCCTAAACCTTCTTTTGTTCACGATGAATTCTTGGAACTATTTTAGTGTCTTTTTGCTAACTTTCTGCCGTTTTTTGGCTTTTTACCTTCCACTATTCTACCAAAAAGTTTTTAAGAAAAATTTTGTGTGGCTTCTAATCGTGACTTATGATTGCCTTGTGGTTGTGATTAATATCTTGGCTAGTCTTTATATAATGTATAGATATGTATATCCGTCGATTGCATGCCCTCCTGCCCCAGGGCTTGACATTAATTCATTGACTACAGTTGAGGATCATAAACAATACAATAAAGAAGTAAAACTTTTTCAAGAAATTTTACAAAATTCTACGTCTTGTCATATAGCGTATTACGACTATTATTATTTTGACTATGGGGCTATATATGATGCTATTGATCAAGGTGATACTTTATTTATGAGTAATAGGAAGATCGAATGGATCAATGACTATCTGGACAACGGACTGTACATCTTTGATCGAAAACAAATTACCGACACATTTAGCTTCATGCATAAAGTGTTGTCAGTGGTCGCGGTGTTATCTTCTTGTATTTTCTCGTCACTCTTGATCACAAGTGTTTTACATCAAGTATATAAAAAATTTAAAATGAAACAGCATGACCAACTTCTACCCTCTTTACGCATCGCTATCGCCATTTTTCTCCAAAATTTTGTTGCTTTTGTGCTAAATGTCGTCTTCCTTGTGGAACTTGTCATTTTGGCAGGAAAACAATTTTCCATATGGATATTATTCAAGGAAATCGAAAAAAGTTATTTCCATTACGATTTCGACTTCACCGAACTGATGTATTTCTGGGACAGCACGGTAGATTATTGGACTCAGATCGGGATTTTCTTTGATTCTCTTATCAATCTCATTGTTTTTACTGGCTATAGAAATGCGATTGTTAATTTCCTTAGGTTTATTTTCGGAAAAATCAAGCCTCTGTATAATTATGTTATGCAGAAATCGGCAAAAAAAAATGTTTAAGCCGCGAAATAATTCTGTTGGACAACGTTCTAATGCGCCTACTAAATAATTTGTATTGGATATTTTGATAATTTTATTCGAATAAACTTTAGAAATACATGTTTCAAGGGTATGCCCAACAACTTCATGTTAAACTTAGAAAAAAATCGATTTTACAGTTCTGAAACGTCCCTTGTAAGGACTAGGCTTAGGCCTGGGCTTAGGTTTAGGCCTAAGCGTAGGTTAGAAATACATGTTTCAAGGGATGAAAAGTCTGAACCAGAAAAATTTTCGCCGATAGTTTGTCGTTGCATAAGTACAGAATGTATGATGGATGAGGCAATTCTGTATGTAAGCCTTGATGCTTACGGTTGTCTTGGTATTACAACGAAAACATTTGCCTAGGTTTCAAATTCCTGATTTAATCAAAATTTATTTAATTACGCGAAAATAATTTGAATTTCTTAAGCATCTAGGAAAAAGTAAATATAGCATTTTTCTCAGCTCAATGAGATGAATAAAATGGCACAAAAATTATTCAATTTGAAAATCATTTTGTGTTATTGAAACGAAAACCCTGATTCATGTTTTGGTTTCAATAACCCAAAATGATTTTCAAACTAAATAATTTTGGTGTCATTTTATTCGTCTCATTGAGCTGAGAAAAATGCTATATTTACTTTTTCCTAGATGCTCAAGAAATTCAAATTATTTTCTTGTCGATAAACAAATTTTGATTGAATCAGGAATTTGAAATCAAATGTTTTCGTTGTAATACACAGACGAAACTTTACACGCAACTATCTCAAAAACTTCAGCAATTTTCGCGTCAATACACAACTTTTATTGATTCGGGGATGAATTTTCTCTGCGTTCATGTTTTCGTTGTAATACAAAAAATTTCAAAAATCGCCAACTTCACATGCAATTATCTCAAAAACCACAACGTTTCAGAGAGTGTCGTAAAAACAAAAAATGCTCCATTTTTCATGAACATTCCGAATATTAACAAATTATGGCAACTTTTTTTTCCGAATCGACTGATCCCTGAATTTTGATGACTTTTTTCTCTAGACTAAACACGTGATCATGATTAAGCAGTTATATTTTTATAGTCATAGCGCCCACTTTTTATATGTGATGTTCGCCCACAGGGAGGGGTTTTGATGAATTTTTATGTTGAGACGAACTTACACATGCCATTCAACTTGCCGATGACCGATCATCACTTCGATCCGAGCTGCCTTTACTTTCAGGACAATAATTAATGGGGTTTTCACGGAAGACGAGATTTGCAATTTGTCTTTGTCAGTAGCTCTTCGAGGACCGCGCTTGTCTCATCTCGTTTGGCTTAGCACGTTTATACATCATATGCTTTGCATTTTCGAAAAAACCTTCTACAGTACTTTGAGAATTTTTGAAATAAATTTCCTACTTCTCGAAATTTATTGCATATGGAGTATATACATATAACGCTTAATTTATATCCTTGTTTACAATTGGAATTTTGGGAGTCAACTTTGAATAAGTCTAGACAGTTGAATAGCGTTTGATGGGCCCCGTTTTTAATGAATTTTTTGATTTTTGACGAATTTTTCAAATTTTGACGAATTTGACAAATTTTTCAATTTTAACGAATTTTTCGATTTTTGACGATTTTTTCGATTTTTTCAAATTTTAACGAATTTTTTCAAATTTTGACGAATTTTTTGATTTTTGACGAATTTTTCTTTCAATTTTGACGAATTTTTCGATTTTTGACGAGTTTTTCGATTTTTGACGAATTTTTCAATTTTGATGAATTTTTTGATTTTTGACAAATTTTACGATTTTGACAAATTTTTCAATTTTAACGAATTTTACGATTTCGACGAATTTTTTGATTTTTGACGAATTTTTCAATTTTGACGAATTTTTCGACTTTTGACGAGTTTTTCGATTTTTGATGAATTTTAACGAATTTTTCGATTTTTTACGATTTTTTCAAATTTTACGATTTTTAACGAATTTTTTAAGTTTTGGCTCCCCAAAATACCGAAAAGACGATGGCACGAATCAAAATTTTTAAAAATGTCACCAATCAACTCAGCTCGCCGAGCTCTTCAAAACGAGTACCGTACCATGGGATTACCTATGGCCAAGTGGCTAACATATCGGCCTTCAGCTCATAGATGCGGGTTCGATACTACGACCAAAAGTCATTTTTTTAATTTATTGTCAAACTTTATAAAAATTTTTGCATACCCTTATTTTTATGCGGAGAACACGATGGCGCTATGAAAACTTTTGGAAAAATCTCTTCTTTGAGATTTTTCGATTTTTCCAATTCTTACAAAAGTTTTTATGGAAAAATAATAACGTCATCGTGTTCCCCGCATAAAAATATGGATGTGCAAAAATTTTCATAAAGTTTGACAACAAAATAAAAAATTGACTTTTAGACGCGGGATCGAACCCGCGCCCTATAAGTTAATGCAGAGCGCTTTATCCACTCGGCTATGGGTCAAATCCCCTTCAATCTTCAAATTCGTTTGAAAATTTTTTTCGCAATTTTGTTTCGCCCATAACTTTTTACGATTAGATTTTCAAGTAGTGCCGTAAAAGCAAAAAATGCTCCAAATTTTGTGCTCTTTCACATGGCATCAACAAAAAAGTGGACGGGTCCTTTAAAACTTTTACGACAGGGAGTGGGAGGTACATTTCTATAATCCTGCACATGTATGTCCAATTTTTTATCATGAGTTTCCACTACATACGCTTTTCAAAAGTTGTAAAAAAAGCCCCGTGACGAAATTTCGAAACGGCTAACTTAAGAAACAAGCTTATAATAACAGACATTATCGTATTATCCCAACGTGCCAGCAGTTTAACATTTAGGAAGGTTGGAAGAAGAAAAAAACTTTTCATTAAGAAATGAGAGGTCGTTTCGTTGGCTCAATTGAAAGCTTCCTTCTCTTCGATTTTTTTCTATTGTCCTCACAGATGTTTCTGATTTCCCGAATCACTAAAACTCTCTTTTCAGTCTGATCCTTAAAACAGGCTTCGTTTTTCGTGATCTTTAATATTGATAAATTTTTCACTAGTTATTATTCCATTCTTTCTAGTTTTATCTTTTCGACTTTTTTGAGGCCTTTGTTTTTTGTAGAATTACTTTATATTATATTCATATCGAATGGCTTTCCCCTAGAATAATTGGCGAGCGAGATAGGGTACATGCCGAAAAGTCATTTATCTACTTTTTTAGATGGTCTTCTCGTGGTTTTATTGGCATTCTTATGTTTTTTATCTTTCTTTTTTCTCAATTTTTATGGAGGGGGATGAAGGTGGATCAGCAATTGTCCTCAAGAATAATTGCCCCACGACACGCAAAAAAAGCTGAAAAGGGCATGGCATGGTCCGAAAAGTTAGGTATTAGCACTCGCACCCAAAAGCACCCAGGGCATACAAGAACAAGGAGGGGGGGACAAGCTACCTCGGGGCTATATGTTGTCGGCCAAAAAAAAGGTCACCATCTAATGGCTCGGCTATATAGCTTTGAGACTTGGAACTCCGAAGCTATATGAATCTTAATTTTTGGCTCGATGCTAGCTACATGAGGAGGGGGGACAGCCCCCCCCTCATTGATAATGTATGACCCAGGGGTGCTGAATACTGGTGGATGCTAGCACCTTCTTGGGCCCTGGGCATGGCATGGGTCAATATTATTCCATTCTTTCTAGTTTTATCTTTTCGACTTTTTTGGAGACCTTTGTTTTTTGAAGAATTATCTTATATTATATTCATGTCGAATGGCTTTCCCCTAGAATAATTGGCGAGCAAGATAGGGTGCATGCCGAAAAGTCATTTATCACGTAACTTTTTAAGATGACCTTCTGGCGGTTTTATTGGCATTATTATGTTTCTTAGCTGTCCTTTTATTTTTCTCAATTTTTATGGGTAGGGGGAACGAAGGCGAATCAGCAGTTGTCCTCAAGAATACAGGGTGTATAGAAAAAACCCGGAATTTGGGCGATTTTTTCATGTTTTTTCAATTCGAAAATTTTTGTTCAAAAATGACTCTAGGCTAATTTTATGCGGGGAATCGATTGCGCTCATTCCCGAAGCTTGAAAACGCTTCCCTGACCCTGAATCAGGGAATCAGAGTGTGTGTATTGAAGCGAAAATCGAAAATTTTTATATTTTATGCCTGAAAATGACTTTGTGGGGGGGGGGTAAATTTATGCGGGGAATCGATTGTGCGCATTCCCGAAGCTTGAAAACGCTTCCCTGACCCTGAAACAGGGAATCAGAGTGTGTATTGAAGCCAAAGTCTACATTTTTAGATTTTCTGGGGGTAAATTTATGCGGGGAATCGATTGCGCACATTCATGGAGCGTGGAAACGCTTCCCTGATTCAGGGAAAAATTGGTTTTGAAGCGAAAATGGCTCTCCGGAACCCTTGAAAAATTCGCAAGGGTTCCGGAGAGAATGCCAAATCATCGGTGTGCACACTTACAAGGGACCTTCTTCTGTCTGACAAACTCAGATTTTGTCGAGACCTAGTTCAAAAGTTAGGAAAAAATGTGAAAACGAATAGAATAGTTGCTTGATTGATTGGATATAAATTTTTTGAGCTATGGAGTCATAAAGTTGCAAAATTTTTCGATTTTTAATTTAAAAAAGAAGCACTAGTACTTAGTTTGAAAAGACGTTTCAACAAGCCTCGGTGGTGCAGTGACAAAGCAGTGGCTTCGTGGCCACAAGGTCGCGGGTTTTCCTAACTTTGGAACTAGGTCTCGAAAAAATCTGAGTTTATCAGACAGGAGAAGTTCCCTTGTTAGCTGAAACATTATGTAGTAGAATCAAAAAATTTTGTAGTCACTTAATAAAATCGACATAAATAACATCATTTTCCATTTTCATAACTTATTCAATTTTATAACTCTTTTCCTGACGTCTCTCATCTTTTCTAGTTTGATTGAGAGAAAATCCTAGCAAAAACTTTTTAAAAATGGGATGTAAATTGAAAAATGAAAATTTTCGGCATAAAAATGAATGATGATGTTCTCTTTGTTGGTGCTAAATAAAAAACTTTTACCCAGTTTTTAGTGGGCTTAAACCCATTACACATTTCGAATATTTGATATATTGTTTTTATTGCCGATAACATATGTGATCGCTGAATTTTTATGGACATTTTTCTTCTAATAAGACATAATAATAATGTTATCATAACGCTAGCAGAAATCTCATTGAGAACAGTTGTTGTTGTTCAAGTTTATATATAAAGTTTTGAAGATATATGTGTTGTTGGAAGACTTTTTTCGGTATCGTAGTCAAGAAAGTAATAGATATATTTATAGGGTGTCTCCCAAAAAGTGGAATTAAGCCCAAGTCTAAGCCTAATCCTAAGCCCAAGCCTAAGCCCAAGTCTAAGCCCAAGCCTAAGCCTAAGCCCAAGCCCAAGCCCAAGCCTAAGCCCAAGCCTAAGTCTAAGCCCAACTTATTTCAAAAAATGACCAGGGGTAATATGATGCGGGGAAATCGGTGCGCGCACTTCCGAAGCATGAAAACGCTTCATTGACCCTGATTCAGGGTAGCGCACTGAAGCATAAATGAAAATCTCTTTCTCCTCGAAGTTGATTAAGTTCTCACTTATAAGGAACCAAGTTTACATTCACAACATATTCATTTCTATTACCCTAAAAATAACATTTGATTAATATACTGGGGTTACATAAATCTATTTAAACCATATTTAAAAAACATCCCAAGGGAGTATGCTTGACTTGTGTGGTAGAGATCTTTGGAAATTGAAAACTCATTTTTTGTGCTCAAATCATAGTGGCTCAGCCATCACCAAAAAAGTGGTTGAGGAATGCCAAAAAATCCCAACTCAATTGTCTTTTCGGCGCCTTCCGCTGAGACTCACTCATTCTGTTGTTTCTGATAGGTCAAGATTAGATTTTATTATGCGATTTGTCCCACGAGAAGCCCCATATCTTTCAAACGAATGAGTGAACTCACAGAAGAAAAAATTCATACATAATCCTATGGAACGCGTTTCCTGTTTTTTTTTTTAAATGGCTTTATGTTTCATGTTTGTGTAACGGAAATTTTTATTGAATCAGGTAGCGTGTACATTGAAACGAAAAGAAACGTGGATCCTTATATAGCTTTTTTGATGCATCCCTGTGTGGTTGTATAGTGGGAAAATCAGGACTAATTAGTACTTCCTAAAAAAGGGACTAAAAAAGCCCAAGCTTAAGCCCAAGAATAAGTCTAAGCCCAAGCCTAAGTCTAAGCCTAAGCCTAAGCCTAAGCCCAAGCCTAAGCCCAAGCCTAAGCCCAAGTCTAAACCCAAGCCCAAGCTTAAGCCTAAGCCTAAGCCTAAGCCTAAGCCCAAACCCAAGCCTAAGCCTAAGCCCAAACCCAAGCCCAAGCTTAAGCCTAAGCCCAAACCCAAGTCTAAGCCCAAGCCCAAGCCTAAGCCTAAGCCTAAGCCTAAGTCTAAGCCCAAGCCTAAGCTCAAGCCCAAGCCTAAGCCTAAGCCCAAGCCCAAGCCTAAGCCTAAGCCTAAGCCTAAGCCCAAGCCTAAGCCAAGTTAGTGGTAATCCTGATTTTTTCGCCATACGCTCACACAGGGATATCTTTCAGACGAATGAGTGAACTCGAAGAAGAACAAAAATCATAGATAATCTTATTGAACTCCTTTCCTGTTTTTCCATGATTCAAACTTTATTCCTCGTGTTTGTGTGTAAATTAAATTTTTTTTCAGGTTGTGTCTTATTTGTTAAAAGGGCAATAAAATTTGGTTGTTGTTTGCTCAGCTAGTTTAAATGAAATGCTGTTACAGCTCTGTATTTTCGTATTTCTATGTGTGATGTGCTTGGTATGTTTTTGACTGCAATGACCACAGTATCCTTGATGATTACGTTTCTTTTTCAATACGGGTTGACTAACGAAAACGGCTATTTACTTACTCATGCAGCTACTGATAGTCATACGAAGGTAAATTTTGGAGATTAAAAAAGACATCGGCATTCTTTATAGCTCGAAGAGACGAACAAAACGACACCAAAATGATCCAATTTGAAAATTGTTTTGGGTTATTGAAACGAAAACATGTATCAGGGTTTTCGTTTCAATAACTCAAAACAATTATCAAATTGGATAATTTTGGTGTCGTTTTGTTCGTCTCGTCGAGCTATAAAGAATGCTATTTTTCTTTTTAAATACATACAATAATTAACGTATTTTTAAAGAAACTTAAAATTCAGGGTTTTCGTGTCGATACTCAAACTCATTCAATTTGTAGCACAACGCCGTTGTGTGAGCACGACTGCGCGAAAACATCGTTTCCCGGATAATTTTAGGCGGAGAGTCGATTGCGCGCATTTCCGAACCCTGAAAATGCATGCCTGACCCTGATTCAGGGAAAAATTGTGTTTTCGAAGCAAAAATGTCCTTCCCCCTTTAAAACAAAGTCACCTTCTTCATATTACAATAACGTTTAGTTGGGCGTTTCGGGTATGTCGCGGACAGGCATTTCTGACAATATGGAGATGTATGACGACTATGAAGACTGGAGTGAAACTCGGAAGATGGACATGTCCAGAGACAGGAACTCCAAATACGCGTCTCTCGACAAACATAGTGTCTTCGAACAGGGGTATGTCCTTCTTATAATTAGAGACCGGCATGTACTTTTTGGAGCTACTACACAATATGGGGGGTACCACCCACGTGAAAATTTTTTCGAAATTTTTTTTCTGGAAATAACCTCTCTAGGGGTAAAGACATGCAAGGAATCCGAATTTGACATTTTCAAATGGAAAAAATGCTTTCCTGATTCAGGGAAGGCGTATTGTATATTGAAGCGAAAAGTCGCAAAAATGCGATTTTTGAAAAAAAACGACCCTTTTTGGGTAAAAATGCGCGGGGAATCCGAATTTGATATTTATAAAATTCCTTGGATTCAAGAAAAGCTGTTTTCGTGTCGATATACAGCTTTTCTTGAATCCGAGGAATTTTATAAATGCCAAATTCGGCACACTTTTACCCCAAAAAGAGGTCATTTTAAGGCAAAAATGCGATTTTTGAGACTTTTCGCTTCAATACACGGGCCTTCCCTGAATCAGGAAAGCTTTTTTTCTCTTCGAAAATGTCAAATTCAGATTCTCCTGCATGTTTTTACTACCATTTCCAGAAAAAATCTTCACGTAGGTGGCCTCCTACTTTTTTTCTTGCACATTTATTGTCAAATTTTTTCTTCAACTACCCACAATGGCCCTGCCCATATCATTCACTTTTGAATTAGATTGAGAATTTATATGGTATGAAAAAAAGCGCTCAGACGCATCTAGGAACGTCAAGAATATCAACAGCAAAAAAAACTTTGTCTATATAGGATGAATCCTAAAAATTGGCAGCGTATCAGTTTCACGAATCTTGCCAAAAAATTTTCACGATTTTCTTATATAAAGTTGCTTCGACACTAACACAAAATTATGCCAAAATTTGGGAAATAATCATTTTTCATGCGCCGGTCTCTATTTTTAATTTTAATGAAAATGATTCTGATCTTTAGAGATTTTATGGGTGCTCAAGGGTAATAAATTTATTTTTTAAATTTTTATATTGTGATTGAGATAGTGTTGAACATGATTTTGTTTAAAGGGGCAGCATTTTGCAGTAGAATCTCCGAAAAAAAGTTTTTTGGAATTTTTGCAAAAATGACTTTTCTAGGGGTAATTTTATGCGAAAAATCGATTGTGCGCATTCCCGAAGCTTGAAAATGCGTCCTTCATCATCATCTTTGAAAAATTATGTTTCTACCACAACGAAAATTACGTAATTATTATAGATTTATTTATAATATGTTATTATCCAACAATTATTCGCTTCAATACATACTCTTATTTCCTTGAATCAGGGAAGCATTTTCAAGCTTCAGGAGTGCATGCAATCGATTTTTCGCATAAAATTACCCCTAGAAAAGTCATTTTTGCAAAATTCTAAAAAAAAATTTTTCGGAGATGCTGCTGAAAAGTTTACCACACTTTAACGCTTACGCGTTTTCCAGCTTGTATTGGGTCGTTCGAAAAATAACCGGTTGTTGCAAATTCAATCGTATCGTTATAAAACTTACTTCTCTGGGGTTTTTCTATTCGGGAATCGATTGCACACATCTCTGTGTATTGAAACGAAAACCTGAATTTGAATTCCTGACGGAATTTTTGAAAACATTTCACCGCCAATCGATAGAGAGCATCGAAAAACGGTAGTATCCCAATTTTTGTGAAAAACATATTCTTCATTGTTGAGGAAATTTAGTTCAAAGTTTGATAAAAATTATCGAAATTTGCATAAATTGACCAAAATTTAGCCAACTTTGAACTCAATTTCCTCAAAAACGAAGAGCTTGTTTTGGGAATGATACCTCCAAATTTTGTGTTCTATCACATGGCATCAACTCAAAATAGGCGTAGTTGATTACCCTATTAGGAAAAAGATGGTCCAAAATGCCTTTCTAGAAGTTAAAAATGAAAAAAAAAACAAGTTTGCCGTCATTTTTTAGGGAGTGTTGATTCAACGATTGCCGCTACTGTATTTTCTTAGAAGCCATTAATGAGAATACAAATATAACTCTTTGTCGTTTTTAATTAAATTTTGAATAAAATATTAGTTTTTGAGCGAGTTTCCAATTATGGAGAAAAATGTAAACGACGTCTAGCCATCGAAAATGGCAGTTTTTGGTTCAAAAAACGAACTTTTTCCCCTGAATCAGGGTCAAGGAAGCGTTTTTACGCTTCGATAATGCGCGCAATCGATTCCTCGCATAAAATTAGGCCTAGACAAGTCCTTTTTAGAAAAATTTTTTTCACGTTTTTTTCGAGAATACGCCATAGATGTTACGCCCCTAACAAGTCGGTTTTTAGAATAAAATCGGAAAAAAATTTCCGCGTTGAAATGCAGTTCTACCCTGATTTTTAGGGTCAAACTTAAGTTTTCACGATTCGAAAATACACGCAATCTATTTTTCGCCTAGAAATTACCCTAAAAAGTCGGCTTTTAGAAGAAATCGGAAATTTTTTTCGATTTTTCGAGAAATCGGGGTTTTTCGATGTTGCAACTTAATTTTCAAATGTTGATATCTGGCTATATAAGTCGATTTTTGACAAAATTTTCGACCATACTAGGGTTTTTCTAGGCGGGGAATCGATTGGGGTTTTTTTGTCCAAAATTCTAATTTTTGACCAAAAATTCGATTTTTGCCAAAAAAAACCGAATTTTGGAATAAATCGACTTTTTTGTTAAAAATTGAATTTTGGTTAAAAAATCGGGAAATAGTATAGTTGAAGCGTCGCACTGAACGTGAATTTTTTTTCGAAAATTGTTTAAAAAATTTTCTTCGCGAGAAATGACCCCTTTAGGGGTAATTTTATGTGGGGGAATCCGAATTTCGCATTCCTAAAGCATGAAAACGCTTCTTGGAATCAAGTTGTTTTTCAAACAATTTGTGCAGAATACGTAAATACCAGATATAAAACATGATTTTCTTGTTCATATTGTTTCAAAAACAGCTTTTTTATTCAAAGAAGCGTTTTTATGCCTTAGGGATGAGAAATTCGGATTCCCCGCATAAAATTATTCCTAAAGGGATCATTTTTCGCGAAAACATTTTTAAAAAATCCACATTCAATGCGACACTTCAACTATAATAGTTCCAAAAATCGCATTCCCGAAGGCTGAAAATGCTTCCTGTGCTCTAAAAAACAAATCGTTATATAACGCTTTTTTAACTATCCCGGTGGGGATCGAACCCTCCACCTCTAAGGCAAAAAAACTTATAATGTACAACTTAGAAATGAAACAACATGTAAAGAATTTTTATAGATTTGGGGGAAATTCTGGGCGATAGATATTCTCCAGGGGAATCATGAGTATGTAAGAAGATGCTAATGTTAAATGTGACTTATAGTATCGGCAATCGTTGAATCAACACCTCCTATAAACTGCCAACTTGTTTTGATCATTTCTAAACTTCTAGAAAGGCATATGGTGCAATGACAAAGCAGCGACTTAGTGATCATAAGGTCGCGGGTTCGAATACCGCTTGGAGCCAAATTTTTTGTACAAAGTAAAATTTTTCGATTTTTACTTTGTGCAAAAAAACTTGGCTCCAAGCGGGATTCGAACTCGTGACGACTAAGCCGCTGCTTTGTCACTGTACCATAGAAGTTTGTTGATGAAGAAACGCCTTTTCAAACCAAGTACTAGTGCTTGTTTTGGTCGAAAAAATCTATATTTTCTCTGAGTCAGGATCAAGGAAACATTTTCACGCTTCGGGAATGCGCACAATCGATTTTTCGCATGATTTTATCCTTATATAGGCTGTTTTGGCAAAAAAATTATTTTTCAGAGATTAGTCCCTAATTCTTACTCCCCTTTAATATTTCGTGGGACTACCTCGAGCTTTAATTCGAACTATCTATAGAAAGGTCAACAACTACATTTTCGGAGTTGAATATGGTGTGTATTACGATGAAAACTTGCATTCATGCTATAAAAATATATGTATTTTTCGATTCTCCATAGTTGATTATCCTAACAAAGATGGTTCCAAAATGCCTGTTTGGAAGTTGAGAAATGATAAAAACAAGTTTGCCGTCATTTTATAGGGGGTGTTGATTCAACGATTGCCGCTACTGTATTTTCTTAGAAACCATTATATATTTAAATGAGAAACACAAATATAATACTTTGACGTTTTTAATTAAATTTTGAATAAAATATTCGTTATTGATGTGTGCTTCCAATCATAGAGTTGAATTACTGAGAGAAATGTAAATCATCTGTTTGCCCACTTATTTCTTAGGGCCTTCGTCGACGACTATACAATCATTTTAGTTTGGTTTAGAATTTTCATTGAATCAGGGCATTAATCCCTTCGCTTCAATACGCAACACATATACTAAATTTGGCAAGCAATTTGGTTTCGCATTTATCTCTAAGGGGTGAACGAATTCGAATTTACTTCCAAAGCAAAAGTTGATCGCCATAACGTGAGCTTTCTTATAAAAACAATTTGTTCAAAAGTGGACTGGTCCTTTCGAGGTCTAAATTTAAGAGAAATCCTTAAATTTAAGATAAAATGAGCACCTTGACTAGATTTGCAGTTCATACTTGCTGAAGCTAGTTGTTTTTTAAAATACTCGACACCACATTCACTGTCATAGTCTCTTTCTTTCTGAATAATTTTTTCAAACAATTAACTATACTAGTTCCAAATCTTTATATAACGTTTTTTAGGATGCTTACGACGAAGCACTAAATTCTGCTCAAACTGATATCGTTCGAGAGCTCCTACATGACGCAAAAACTCACGCTTTGCCTGTTAAACTTCCGCGAGACATCACATGGGAAAATTCCATTCAACCTCCGAAACTCACCAATGGTGATGACATTTGTACGGGCTACCTTGGGGTCAGTTTTTTCGCTACTTTTTATCATTCCATTTTAGATAGCCTTCCAAAGTGCTTTTTATGAGCTTCTTCATGCTGAAAGCTTTTCTTCCGGTTTTGAAAACTCGATAGCACGAGGTGGTGACACGGATACAAACGGATGTATAGCTGGAGCTCTTTTGGGAGCTAGATTCGGGCTTGATGATATCCCTGAAGAATGGATAGAAACGGTCAAGAATGCAGATCCATGCAAATTAAGTTGGGACAACGTTAGGGATAAGATGGACATTGATTTTTTATCCATCCAAGACGTGGATATTTTAATACCTCAACTTACAAATGTTAATCAATTTTAACAACCGACAACCGATTGAAAGTTTTGTCTATTGTGGTACTTGGTGATCTTCTGACAAAAATAACTTGAAATTAAAGAGTTTAAGGAAGCATATAAAACTTAATTTAAATGTGTGTACCTTAACACGAGAATACTCTTTCCAAATTCCGGTTTATTTGAGTGTTTTGGGCCATGCTTAACAACTTCCACAACAATTTTTTTCGAAAAAGTGCTATGAGTATCAAATAAACCAGCTTCAAAATCAATTCGACATAGGTGGGATTCGAACCCTGTACTATTGGACTCGAAGTCTGGAGCACTACCACTGAACCAAGTTCACGATAAAACGCGGATTTTTAATTTTGCTTTTAATTTAACATGAATTTTCTCTTTTCTATTCATAGCACTTTTTTGAAAAAAATTTTTTGTAGAAATTGTTAAGCATGGTCCAAAACATTCAAATAAACCGGAATTTTGAAAGAGTATTCCCGTGTTAGTAGTAACAATTATGTAAAGTAGCATTTTTCGTTTTGATCATATCTCCAGGTGGGAATTGAACGCAAATTACAAGAGGGACTTATGTTGTTGAAAATTTTTTGGAAAAATCGCGAAAAAACATATGGGGGAACAAGGGAAAACTTTGAAATTTTTCATACAGTCCCTCTTATCGAAACCCGGCTACGTGGGGACCAAGGGGAAAATGTCCTCCGTCGCTGAAATCTATTTTTTTATTGCTATGAGTTTTGTTAATTTTGCAAATAAAATTATTATAAAAAAAGATTTTTTGTGGCAAATTTAAAGTCTCGAGATCTCTTCGCTCCTAAGACTCGAAAATCCCGATCTAGTGGACTCAATCTCGATCTCACCCATCCTAAAAAAGACACCAAAAATTTAGTTTTGCAAAAGTACTTTTTGAAAAATCGATTTTTTCGACCCTTAGATGAGTTTTCCCAGAGTCAGGACCTACTTTTTTGGACTCTTTGGACTATTCTAAACGGTTTAACCAAGGTCCCGTAAAAAAATAGGACAGAAAAAAAGTTAGTCTTCACAGACTGACAGATAGACAGACGCACATTTCCCCTTTAAAGAGTATAATAACATCAAAGCAAAGTATAAAAATTTATTTTCGCGAATATTTCGCACCAGAAATAACATCATTTAAAAGATTATTTATTTTTGGATGAACTTTTCATAGGCTTCATTGCATGTGAGATTTGCATTTAGTTTTGATACAAACCAACGCTTGAACACTTTCTCCAGATAATCGATTCCGTTCATCTGTGCAGTGCACATTCATTCATGAAATCATTCTGTCGCAAAAGGCATTCGCTCCAGGAATACAAAGAAACTCAATTTGATATCTTCATATTTATTTAAGCTAGTTGGCTTTTAAAATACTCGACACCACATTTACTGTCATAGTCTCTTTCTTTCTGAATAATTTTTTCAAACAATTAATGCAAAATTTCCGATACGGCTTCGTGAAATATAATAAAATACAATAATCTACACAAACGTGAAACTCTATTAACAAAAAAATGGAGCCAAAAATATATAAAGAATATTCCCAATTCAATTTAAGTGCTATTAAAATTATAGCAATAGAAACGGGTAAAATAATGAAAATAAACAACGCAACAATCTGCAAGAATATAACTTTGAGGAGCATTAATTGTAAATTTCTAGTCGTTTCTGATAATACTGGGCTCAGCTTTTTTATTGTCATATATAGGTGTATAAATAATGTAGGTATGATAATGCAAGCAACTATGAAATTGAACATAGTAGCTATAATCATTCCATTGAAAATGGGGTTGACTGAACGATCAAAGCCAAAAAAATTTGTGTTATTCAAGAAAGTTTCTGGTATGTTAGAAACCTATAAATTGGTTCGTATTAGATTCATTATGATTTTTGAAGAATTTTCGAAGCGTGAAAACGTTTCCCTGAATCAGGGTGATCAGCCAATACTTCGAAGGTTCGATCTCGCAAAATTTTTTGGCCGTTTCAAAAAAGTTGCCTAAGCAGACCCCACACAATTTTGTGCCATAGAATTTTTGTCAGTCATTTTCTCCTTTGAAACACTACAACCGAGCCCTCGAGATTCAGGGAGTTCAGATCCCGGTTCTTTTGTATCTTACTTCATTTTCAAGTTGTGCACGCAAAATAGCAGGATCAACACCACTAAAGAAAGAAATTACCCAAACTGGTGTAATAATAACACAATAAATAAGGGCGAGTAATATTTTAATATTACGCATTTTAGCAAAAAAATATTCATTCGTTGGAGGAAATGCAGCTGAATACCTGTATAATAGGCAACATAATAAACAAAAAATCATATTCATAAACATGCAAAATCCAATATTCATGATTAAAAAGCCAAACGTAGAGCCAAATTGTGAAGTAATTCCGTTCGAATATACTAATTTGAATATGATATTAGGTTGCCAACTAAGTTTTGAGGGCCGCCACTAATACGTTCGGACGGCTCCCGGACGGACTTTAGTTCACTAATAACTTCACTAATTGCGTTCAGACGCGTTCGGAAACATCACTAATAGTCGTTCGGGCGCGTTCAGAAACGTTTGGATGCGTTCGGGCGTTCGTCCGAACGTTTCCGAACGCTTATTAGTGATGTGCCCGAACGCGTCTGAATGCAATTAGTGATGTTATTAGTGAGAAATTAGTGAAGTCAAAAATTTCCGAACGAATTAGTAGCGGCCCTGAGCCTCCCTATCGAAATTTGCATTTTTTTAATGTGGTTTATTTCTTTTTTAAACTAGTCTTGTAAAAGAGCATTTGAACTTCATTTTGGCATAAAGTTTTAATTTTTCAGAAAAATGGAAAAAAATCTTGGCGATATTCGAAAACTGTTGAAATATGAGTTCGAGCTAGGTCACAACGCAAAGGAGGCTGCAGCCAACATCAATAGAGCTAAAGGGGGCTGGAACAGTGTCCTATTCTACAGCTAAAAGGTGGTTCTCGAAGTCCCGCAGCGGAAATTTGGAAACTGATGACAAGAAGAGGTCTGGTCGCCCTCGAGAAGTTGATCGAGACGCTGTCGTCAACACTATGGAGGACTATCCGTCGATGACTACGGCATATTGGCCGACGAATTCAACTGCAGCCACACAGAAATCGAAAAAATATTGAAGGAAGCAGGCTAGTCTTTCGTTTGGCTCCATAGAACACTGACTCCGAGGTAAGAAGTTAACCACAATAGAAGAGATGCGCGAGTCCCTTACTGAATTCTTCGTGTCTAAGGACCGAGATTGGTACCGCAGTGGCATCCACCAACTTGAGAAGCAGTTGCAGAAAGTGATCGAATCTGATGGAGAATATTTTTAATAATATTTTTATGTTGTTTTGTTGATGATTTTGTTGAATAAATTTAATTTTTTACAAGGAGGCTCAAAACTTAGTTGCTAACCTAATAGTATAAGACAGGCTCCGAAACTGGAGCCGCGGGAGTCGAGCTTTTCTCTAAGAGGTTAAAAGCTAGAAGCCAAATTTCTTTTCTAAAATGTTGACGGGACCTCAATCTAATAAACCCGCATCAAGGCCCCAGGACTTCATTTAAAAATTTTTTTCTAGAATCGTGGGGAGCCCAAAAATCATGCATTTTTTGAAAAAGTGCCATCAACATTTTAGAAAAGAAATTAGGCTTCTAGCTTTTAACCTCTTAGAGAAAAAAGTATCAGATTGTCTTAAGATTTCTGTTTTTAAAGGGGGTAAACTTTGCAGCAGCATCTCCGAAAAAAACGTTTTTTTGGAATTTTAAAAAATGACTTTTCTAGGGGCAATTTTATGCGAAGAATCGATTGCGCATTCCCGAAGCTTAAAAATGCTTCCCTGATTCAGAAAAATGAGTGTGTATTGAAGCGAAAATATGAAAATTTTGGATTTTTCTTCTAAAATCCATTGTTCTAGGGGTTATTTTATGCAAAAAATCGATTCCACGCATCCCCGATACGTCAAAATGCATCCTTGACCATCGTCCAATCGATTTCTCGCATAAAATTACCCTTAGAAAAGTCATTTTTGCAAAAATTCCAAAAAAATTTTTTTCGAAGATGCTGCTGCAAAGTTTACCTCCCTTTAAGCGTTTTCCAGGTTGTATTGGGTCGTTCGGCAAATAACCGGTTTTTGCAAATTCAATTGTATCGTTATAAAAATGACTCCTCCGGAGGTTCTATGCGAGGAATCGATTGAGCACATTTTGAAATGGTCTGTGTATTGACACGAAAACTTGAATTTAAATTCCTGAAGGAATTTTTGAAAAATT
>JAQGCP010000022.1:0-29628 GCA_034699885.1 Acrobeloides thornei
GGCTACAATATACGTACCACGCACACACCCAGGGCCGTAGCTAGAGAATGGGCCAAAAATTTCTCTCAGCAAAGGTGCAGCGGAACCGGGTCGACCAAAAAAGGTTGTCACACAAATTTGCAGGATTCGGTACGGCACAAGATATGCAAACGCAATAACGGCATGGAACGATCGATTTTAAAGGACCAGGCCGGTCAGTTAAAATCATATGAAAAATGGGAGCTAGTATAGAATTGGGTAACCATAGGTCACCAAGGGGGGGTACAGTACCCCCCCCCCCCCTACCACTCATCCTCGGACCTTCCGCCTTTATAGCCATTCATCCATCCATCATGAGGATTCGTGTACTTCCCCCCCCCAATTCATTCATCATATAAATTTTTGAAAATTTTTATACTCAAAAAGGTCAAAAATCTGATTTTTGCATTAAAAAAATCTTTACAAATATTAATTTAAACAATATGTATCCCCTGAAAGGCCATTCATCCATCCATTCTGAGGGACCAGTGTACACCCCCTACTGGTAAACTATGTAACCAGCATTTCATCGTGGCGATCTTCTCATGCTTACAATGGACAGAGATGACCCAATTCGTGCTGGAGATCTCACTGCATTTAAGATGGAAGGTCGAGATATTCCAATTATGCATCGTGTAATCAAAGTTCATGAAAAGAGTGGTAAAGACGATTCCAAGTTTTTAACCAAAGGCGATCATAACATGGTGAGTTTTCAATTAAAACTTAACAAGTACGAGAAAAACTTTTAACTCGGCCCCCGGTAATTGATGATGCTAAAACATTTCAGGTCGACGATCGTGGCTTGTACGCACCAGGACAACATTGGGTGACACCAAAGGATGTGGTTGGTCGTGGAAAAGGATTTGTGCCTTATGTTGGAATGGTTGTCATACTTATGAACGACTATCCCAAGCTCACATATACGGTGCATTTGGATTGCTATCTGTATATATCAATTTCGTTATTTTTAGGTACTTGGCTTGTTAGGACTTTTTGTCCTTGTACATCGGGATTGATCCATTTTGTTTTTGTTATTTTTGTTGTATTTATTAAATAAACGTTCCTAAATATCACTCTTAATAAAAAATTCTTTATAATTGAATTGAATTTCTTAAATCTGTTTTTTATGAAGGTTGTAACTTGTCGCTTATCACTTTTCGCTAATCAAGTACAACAATAGACCCCAGGGGGTCATGGTTCCTTGGGACCCATGGTCTCAAGGGTTCATGGAGCCTCAAGAACCCATACCCCATGGAGTCCTGGGCCCCTTTTAGACTCTGGTTGGGATGTCCTCTAGAATGTTACGCGATTTTTTATTGTTGTAACAAATGTGTTGAGAACCGTTTAAATAATTGAACTTTAGAAAAGATATTGTTCCGGATGAAGAATGTTTCTATTTTAATCCTACTACTAAATTTAATTCTATTTGCAAAAGGAACTAAAATTCCGACGGATGTACTAGATCTCAATGATAAGTTTGTTGACGTTGCTAATGAAGGTTCTTGGTTCATAAAGGTTAGGCGTGTAAGATTTGCTCTTTTAATTCCCACTTTTTAGTTTTACGCACCATGGTGTGGTCATTGCAAGAAATTGGCGCCAGGTAAGTGTATTTTGAAAAAAAAATTTGCCAACATTTTTTAGTTTGGGATCAACTTGCACATAGCCTCACTGAGAAAAATTCACTAGTGAGAATCGGAAAGGTTGATTGTACGAGGTTTGCATCTGCTTGCACTCATTTCAAAGTTACTGGTTATCCTACTTTAATCTTGTAAGTTTTGCTTGAGAAGAATAAGACGTTACTTCGAAAGAAACCGAGCACTTCAGATTTAAAATCAGATTTCTAGGAACAAAATGCTGCTAATTTTCCATTATATTTCTTATAAAAATTTGACAAAATTTCGAATCTCAAAATCAAATTTGACACTGAAAAATCAGCATTTTGCCAGATTTTGGACATCTCAAAATCAGTACTTTGCTGAAAAATCAGCAGACTTGGCACCTCTGACTTTATGCCTACTACTTAATATAAATGAGAGGAAGTGAACTTTAAATTTTTAGCTTTCGAAATGGAGTTCAGATTCCATATGAAGGTGATCGTCAAAAACAAGCATTGCTCAACTTTGTTTTAAAAGCATCTAGTCCTACAATAGATACACTGGATAGTGCTGTTAAGTTTTCTGAGGTTCGTTTAATTTTTATCTAACAAGGAAACTGTCCCCCAACTTGGTTTCTCCGATTTCGTTCAAATATATGCCAATTTTTTATTCATGGTGGTAAAAAGCCGCAAAAGTCTTTCGACTCCCCTATGATGAGATTGGGCCCAAAATGTGATTTTTGTATGTTTTTTTGATCTAGAAACAGTTTTTTAAGTCGATTTAAAATCGAACCAGGCAAAATAAAGTCGAATTTGGACCCCCGAAAGTTCGATTTTTCGAAAAATTGTCCTATCTCCTCATAGGGGTGTCGTCAACAGGAAAAAATTTTCGCGGCTTTTTACTACCCCTACCATGGGTAAAAAATTGGCATATGTTTGGACGAAATCAGAAAAACCAAGTTGGGGGACAGTTTCCTTGTAAGTGAACTATTTTTTAGCTTAAAAAGTCGTCAGAAAAAGATCCGTTCTTTGTCTATATTGATGGCGAGGACAAAGATCAAACACTGTTTGAGGAGTATAAAAAGGTTGCTGAATCACTTTTCGCCGAGACTAGATTCTTTCATGCCACGTAATTAGTTAACTCTCATGATACTTGTAACATCAAAAATTTTTAGTTCGATTACGCCATTTCCCGCTAATGTAGTGTTAAGAAAACGGCCAGCAGTGGTAGTCTTCAAAGACAATGATTACTATGTTTACGAACCAGAAAAAGGTATTAGTTTTTTTAAGATGGAGAGCCGATTGAGGCGAGTTATCGCAAAAAAATTTGTTCAAAATTTTTTCGTCAAACTTAAAAAAATGTTCGAAATGATTAAAAAAATACTGTTTTCGAGGAAAAATCGAAAAAAAATTTTGGGGGTGTTTTTTGGCCTTTTTACAGCAAGTTTCAATCAATAAAAATTTGCATGTGTGGTAAAAATGTCAGACTTTATTATGTCTCATCGGAGAATCATTCCACCTTGGAGTAGCGGCTTGTTTCACTGACTTCTCATGAAGGTATTTTTCACACAAATGACGCCTTTGTAAGAATCGAAGCAGTTGGCTTTTTTCAACGATAACATATATTCAAAATCAGCCTCAGCTAATGCCAAAAAACACCACAAAAAGGCCAAACAAACACCCCAAAAAAGGTCAAAAAACACCCCAAAAAGGTCAAAAAAGACCCCAAAAAGGCCAAAAAAGACCCCAAAAAAGGTCAAAAAAGACTCAAAAATTTTTTTCAATTTTTCCTCGAAAACAGTATTTTTCCATTGTTTCGAACATTTTTTACGTTGTCGAAAAAATTTTGAAAAAAATTTTTTTGCGATAACCGGCCTTCCTCCCCCTTTAAATAAAAACTTTGAAATATTTTTCTGTTTAAAGAAAAATTGCATGGCTGGGTAAATTCTGAAAGATGGCCGTTGCTACCTCAAGTGACACCATCAACGCTGAATTCAATCGCCACTTCTACCAATAAATTATTGGTTTTGGTAGTGTTGGATTCCATCTATATTCATAATTCATCATCAGAAATTGGCAGGTATGTCGTCATTTTTGTAGGTGTTCATGAATAGATATAAGTTTAGGTTTTATAAGCTAGCCAAGGATGCATCTAAACTGGTCCTTCAGGATTCAGATTTACATTCACAGTTTCAGTTTGGATGGTTAGATGGTAGGTGGTCTTTCAATAGCACAAATATTTTTAACGACTATTTAGGGAACAGCATTGTGAATTCTATTGTTATGGGTGAAATGAGTGTGCCAAGTAAATAGTTTAAAAGACGCTTTTTCTGGAGGAGTCGAAGGTCCTAGGGCAACAAGGCAGAAGGACTTCTTTCGTAAGAAAGTGTGGCAAGTGTAACATAGCCGTGTTGGTTGGAAATCCAAAAAACTTCCTTCACAATGGGCACAGAGACGAAGATTTTTTTAAATGTTTCTGATCAAATCTACGCCGAAAATGGAAGTTACTCAACTTCGGACGAGATAAAGTATTTTTCATGCTTTTGATCAGAAACATTCTAAAAATGTTTTTCTCATTGCCTCCTTAAAAACTAGTTATGTTTGGAAATAAATCTCTAATCGTACCTATGTTGCCCATCTTCGACTTCTCAAGAAAGTGTCTCTTAATTCTTTGTTTGTTTTAATATAAAACAAATACAATATCTTAGATATCCTCGTTTTCAATGTCTCAAACTATGAATTTTACCTTAATAATGATGTGCCCTCTGAAATGACTGCTCAATCAGTGTATACGTTCCTTCAAACTATAGCCGATAAAAGGGTCACGCCATTGGGTGGTCGTTCATGGCCTCAACGAATTCGCCGAATGTTTTATGATATAACAACGAATCTCTATGAGATGTTCTATCATCAGCCGATTCTTACATGTTGTTTGTTTGGTGTTCCTTTGGCATTTTTCTCAATAATTACGGTAATAATAATTAGGGAAGATAAGAATTAATTAAGAAATGAGAAAAGTATACGAGTTTTAAGAGACCGTAAAAAAGAATGGGCCAACAAAAAGTTAGGCTAAATATGCATCTACAGGATGTACCGTTTTTCGATGCGCTCTACAAGATGGAGTTATTATTTTTTTGAAAATTTCACAAGAAAAAAATTCAAGTTTTCGCTTCAATACACAGATCTTACAAAAGACGTATCCAAAAAATCTTTTTTCCTCGATAAGAAATTGAATTTGAACACTCCCTCTATTTCATTATTTAAATTTAGTACTCGATTTGCTCATCCGATTTTTCGGTGGATAGAGAAGACGTTTATCCAGAAGATGAAGAGGAGGAGAGCCAAGACGAGGAAGATGATTCTATTCACAAAAATGGTAAGAAAAAAATGTTTTTCATCAATTCACATTTTAGACGATGGGCATGAAAAAGACGAATAGTACAAATATGGTCTTTTCAGTAATATACAAATTGATCTCATGTTTAGCCATCTTTATATTATAATCTTCACTATTCTAGTCGTCATATTTCAAGACTTCAGGTTTATATTCAGCTGACTTTGTATCTTACTTTTTCATTCTTTGGTTATTTTGTTTCCTTCTTTTTTTTTTAATTATTTTGTTTCCTTCTTTTTTTTTTAATTATTTTGTTTCCTTCTTTTTTTTTTAATTATTTTGTTTCCTTCAGTTTAACGCTCACCTCTAATTTTTTCTTGATTTTTTAAGCATTTTTGTTAAATTTTGATTATAATCGTTTTTACAATTAATTTATTTAGGCTGCGTTCAAGCATGTCAAACAAGTTGTCAAAAATGTAACTTTGCCTGATTTTCAATAAAATCGTGTTTATTAAAACCATTGGTCATGAAGATAAAATTTTATTAGTCGAGAAGCAGAAAAAAACAATAAAATTTTATTAGTCGAGAAGCAGAAAAAAACAATAAAATTTTATTAGTCGAGAAGCAAAAAAAAACCAATAAAATTTTGATCAATCGTTTCAATAAACACGATTTTATTGAAACTCAGGCAAAGTTACATCTTTTGACAACTTTTTTGATATGAACGCAGCCTCAAAAATAAAACATGAATCACACCTCTACTTTATAATTTTCAAGACTAACATTTGAGTAATACATAGTATTATTTCCACGCTAAATAATTTTCTCCAACATGTTAGATTCCATCATGTGAAAAGACAGTTCCTCAACCATTAATATGATAATTCAAATACCTAAAAGAGAGGATAGGAAAATAAAGTGATAAAAAACTAACCTCTTTAGGAGACATATGAGAACCTTCAAAAAAAGTTTCAACAAAATAGCTAATTTTCTTCCTATTCCTCGGATTTTAGGGTCAGGAGTTGAAAAGAAGCCGACCTCGAAAGCCCCCGAGGCCACGGGGACTTTTTCGATCCCTGGTTATTAGGGTCACGACAGGGAATAGACTCGAATGAAACGACATAATAGAAAAAACCAAAAAAATTTTCCCATGGAAAAATTTATTTAAAAAATAACAATTTCCCATAGGAAAATTTTTTATTGGTTTTTAAAAATCGTGAAAAATAACGATAAAGCTGTAGAGATAAAAATTTACTAAAAAATCAAGTAAAAATTAGAGTGAGCGTTCAACAGGAGTGCCATTTTTAATTACTTTATTTTAACTTATGAAAACCTAACAATTTAAGATAGTGTACAATTTACAAAAATGAGATCTGAAAATAATGTAAAGTTCAAATATATGTTATTCAAAACAGATACTATAATAATATACCCGAAAATTGTTGTTGTTATAACATGCAAGTTTTCCTATTTTTCAATCTTCATCGGATTCCTCAAATTCCTTAATCCGCCTTCGCTTTATTCTTTCATCCGAATACTGAATTTTACAAATTAAGAGGACACAATTAAAAGAGAGCTCACTTCAACTTCAGGCTTCGTCTGTCTCGTTTTTCTGAGAGGACGTTGCTTTGTATCGAATGCATCACTGAAAATCTCCATTACAGCAAACAGCTCCGTGAATTTGGTGCGAAGATCGGCGATTCGTTCACTTTTCTTGGCCAATGATAAAGCTTCTTGGAGAACTAAATTTTTAGATCTAATACACAATGTGGGCCACGTAAAATTTTTCTGGAAATGACCCTCTAGGGGTAAAAACATGCGAGGAATCCGAATTTGACATTTAAGAAACGAAAAAATGCTTTCCTGATTTAAGGAAGATCTGTGTATGGAAGCGAAAAGTCGCAAAAATTCAATTTTTCGACTTTTCGCTTCAATACACAGATCTTCCTTGAATCAAGAAAGCATTTTTTCGTTTCGTAAATGTTAAATTCGGATTCCCTGCATGCTTTTACCCCTAGAGGTGTCAGAAAAAATTTCGAAAATTTTTTCGCGTGGGTGGCCCCTATTGTGTAGTAGCTTCAGATTTTTATATTGGTAAATTAACGAGAAAAAGCGACTTGCCATTATTGGACAAGAACAACTCAGCTCGGCGGCTCTCCTTGGTCAAGCAGTTCAAACGGAATGTATCCAAATGCGAGAGGACAAACTCCAAACACAATGTCTTTTTTGATGCGGACTTTTCTTTAGTCGGAGATGGAGGGTAAATTTCGCCAGATTGTATTAGCCTCTTGATAATTGTTGCCATATGATTGGCGACTTGTTCTAAGCTGTCGTTATCATCAATTAGAACCTAGAAAAAAAATATAATTGTAACCTGATGAAAATATTTTCAGAGTTCGTAAAAGCTCATTAAAACTAGGGATTAGTTTTTTAGAAAAGGAGGCAACAACAAATCTCCAAAAAGGCGGCAAAATTTTTGAAAAATAAAATTTTTCGGCTGAAGTCCACAAGAAAAAAAAAATTATATTTTTTCACCAAAAATAGCTATATTGTGCCAAAAAAATGCGTTTTATAGCCAAAAAATTTTGTCATTTTAAACCAAAATGCTATTTTTTAAGGCAAAAAATAGCCATTTTTAGACCCCAAAAGTTTCATTTTAAAAAGTAGAGGTCTAGTATCCCATAGAGGTGTCAAAAAAAGAGGGTCTCCTCCTTTTGGAGGCGTTATAACATCCCTAATCAAACAGTACTTTGATAGCACAGATCGTGAAAAAATCATTTGCCGGCCTTGAAAGTAAATTTTGCATGAGCTTCAAAGATGGTTCAGCTTGTTTAATCATAAGCAAAAGGTTGGTAATGGCTAAAAAAAAGTTCCTCAAAAATTCTAAAAGAGCACTTCTTACCTTCTGGATGTTTGTTATAAGCAAGACGAGGTATGAGATTCAACAGCCAATCAAATTTGACAAAACCACGAATGAACGTCCACAGCATTCTATAAGGTATATTATGAAAAATATGAGAAGATTGCTGCTTACATCTGTTCGATAGTATCCCATTGTTGTATTGAAGCATTCAGGATAGGAGTGATAGTGTCTTTTTGAAACATTGTTAGATTTTCTAAGCACATTTCACGGACAATTGAAAGAGCTTGGGCGGCATCTAAAAAGTACAGGTTGTTCCCAAAAAAACCGCCATTTGGTAATTTTTTGGCGAAAACTTTTCAAAAATTTTCTTCTCCAAAATGACTTGTTAGGGGTATTTTTATGCGAGAAGTCGATTGCGCGCATGTAATTCATATAACGCTCTTACCAATAGAGCCGCAAATCAACCGCATCAAATTCACAGACCCTGAAACTTCAGGTAACCTTTCGAAAATAAATGGCACTAGAAAAGCAAATAATCTGTGGTCGTCGATAACACACTGCTTTAAATCTTCGAGCAATTGGTCTTCAAGAGGCGCTGCCATCGCTTTACACAAGCCTGTATACGCGGAAGCCGCTTCTTCGCTTTCCATTTTTGTGCCTTTTATAAAGAAGAGCAACAGATAACCAATACAGTTGCACCTATGAATTGAGCATGAGAATAGTAATTAAAATCGTATGTACATGGTGTATCGAAAAAAATCGGAATTTGAGCAATTTTTCATGTTTTTTCGATCCCAAAAATTTAAAAAAATGACCCTATTAGGGCTATTCAGAATGACCCTATTAATTTTATGCGGGAAGTCGATTGAGCGCATTTCCAAATGCTTGAAAACGCTTCTCTGACCCTGAATCAGGGAATCGGAGAGTGTGTGTATTGAAGCGAAAATCGAAAATTTTTTTTTAATTTTCGGGTCAAAAAACATGAAAAAATTGCCCAAATTCCGGTTTTTTTTAGTACGCCTTGTACAAAAAATCCTCTACCTTTCTCGCATTTCACCGATAATCATTAAAAGTAATTTGCGAGATTCATCTCCATCGGGGCTCAAAACCAAGTTCCGAAACAGAGCAAAAAATGACATATCAAAAGTATCACTAATGCTTAAAAAAAGACCAAGCTACATATAGAAAATAAAAACAAAAACTTACTCTTCACTACGACTATTCTTAGGGAAAAATTCACGTTTACCCAAATACTCGCGATAAATTATCAAAAGACATTCGGCGAGAATTTCAATCTGATCGTTTTCCAATAGTTCTTCCTGAAAATTTTACTAGAAAAATTATCAAATCTGCCCAGTGGCGTGGCCAGATCCCCAACTAAGAGGGGACACTTTTTTAGTGAAATTTTTTGGGCAAGAATAGCTATTTTTGATGATTGTTTGGTAAAAAATAACATTTTTTAGTGATAAAATTTTAAAAAATGGTCATTTTTTTCAAAATCGGAAAAAACATCAGGGGGTCTTTAGGAAAAATTTCAAATTTTTCCACGAACGGAGGGCACTTGCCCCCTCCTCCTGTGGCTACACGCCACTGAATCTGTCATTCTTACATTTTCAAAAATACACATAAGTAATCGTTGCATCGCTTCTGGCGCCTCATCACTTTTAGCTTTAACGGCAGAATTGAGTTCCCCGACTGAATTTTTGAGCTCATCTCGAATCAATGGTAAAACTGTTTCAATTGATCCGACGTCCAAAATATTTTCACGTTTTGTCTCAGGTGTTTGTTCGCTCAACGAAGTAGTCTTTTTCAACTTTTTCCTTTCTTTCTTCTTTTCTTTAGCTTCTTCTTCATTTGGAAGAATTGCAGCAGAATTTTGATTCGGTTTTTTAATGACAGGTTTTTCCTCTTCTTCAATCATTAATGGTGTTAATCGAGAAGGCCCTGGCGGAGGTTGTTGCTGAGATGGAGGAGGGGCCATTGGTGGATGCTTAGGAGCAAATAATTCAGGAAAAGTTTCTCGCAACATATCTCTCAGTGGTTTGTCAATTCGGGTACTTTCCAGCACGGACATTATGGGCCTAAAATAGAAATTTAGTAGTGCTGCTGGATCGAAATCGCAATATTCGAAAATTGAAATTTTCGAGTTTCAAATTTCGTAAAATCGAAATTCAAAATTTAATAAATTTTACCAAAAAATTTCATTTTTCAATAAAAATCGCTATTTATCAGCAAATAATGCAATTTTTTTACTCATTTTTATAAAAAAATTTCAATTTTTTTTGACAAACAACACACAAATTGTTTAATCAAACTTTTTAGTTTACTTGGGTGAAACGGACTATACAACTTACATAATCGTCGAAAGTTGCTTAAACGAATTCGTAACAGATGCAATAAAAAACTGCGTATAGTTAGGCGATATCATTGTAGTCGACTGAAAAAATCGATTGAAAAAAATTTAAAGAATGCACAGCAGCTTACGCGTATAAGGAAGTCGATTATGGAATTGGCCAAAATCTGATTTGTTGTTAATAAATAGCGCACCAACGAAAATGCTGGCTCAACAAGAGCAGCAGCATTCGGGATGTTTGAATCAAAGCCAAACCAATCCCATATAAGAACTAGTTTGCACCACTGCATTTCCATTCCAGGCTACAATAGAAAATGATTTTCTTAAAGGAAGAGGAGGACCGATTAAGGTGAGTTGTCGCAAAAATTTTTTTCGACAAACGTAAAAATGAAAAAAAAACACTGTTTTCGGAAAAAATCAAAAAAATTTTTTGGCCTTTTTTACAACAAGTTTAAATCAATAAAAATTTGCACAAAAATTACCTGAGCCGTTCGAATGAAGAATGATAGTAATGAAGCTCTATTTTCTGCTACGTGTTGTTGCTAAAGAAAAAAAAAGAATAAGAGTTAAAATGGTGGCTCAAACCTGGAAATCAGGAGTTGAAAGACCTATATACCAAAGATATCGGATTATTTCAGCGCGAATACTTCCACCTTCCGGCCCATTCAGGTGCTAAAAGTAAAAAAACGTGTATCAAATTTCAATGTTTAAAATACTGGGTTGTACCATAATTTTCGGGCTTTTGAAAAAATCAAAATTTCAAAAAGTTCTCCAAAATCGGCTAATTTTTTCTACTATGGGGAAATCGAATCTGAAGGAATTTGTTGCTTTTAGAACAGGTTCCGCGATAGAATCGAGCTTTGAGACAAAGGGCATGTCACAAAATTTTTTTGACGCAGGATGAAAATTTAGGTCGATATTCTGGTATTATTTTGAGCTCCCGGTCAGACGACTTCTCCCTGAATGAGTTCTATCAGAATATCGACCTAAATTTTCGTCCTGCGTCAAAAAAATATTTGTGACAACTGAAGCTCGGTTCTCTCGCGGAACGTGTTTTAACCACAGAAAGGTACTCATGTGATGGATATACTCTCTAAAAAAATTTCATAATGAAAATCGTTTAAGCTCGCTTAAATCAGTGTCAGGAAAATTTCGGAAAAACGGCTGTATAGGAGTGTCAAAAACCTTATACATCCGTTTTTCGACAAAAATCCGTGTTGGTTCATTTTCGCTTCAATATATCCACCCTTTTCCTGAATCAGGAAGCATTTTCACGATTCGGTAATCGATTCTTCGCACATAAAAACCCAATCATTTTTGTAATAATTCCATTCAAATAGCAAAAGCCTGAAAATTATGGTACAATCCAATTACTTGTTTAGTAAACCAATCAAGATGGCGCCCAAAGTTGGGCATTTTCATTTTGAGCAAAAACTCTATCTTTCTAGTTATATGCAGTGACAATCGAAAGGTGAATATAACTGCCTGGCAGGGTTTATTCATCAAATCAATAAGGCCTTAAAAAATTCAACACTCCAAGCTTTTATTCGCGAAAATTACCTCCAAGACCTTGAAGCTGGCCATAAAGCAAATTCTTCCAAAAAGGCGCAAATGTTGGATTTCGACCTAGACGCATCAAGATCAACACCAGATCACGACCTACATTCAAAAATATCACAACGCTAAACTATAAAAAAACAAACCTAATGGCAGCATATCTACTAAACGTTCTCGTAAAAAAAACTCGCAAGCAGATTCTAGGCTCTTTTTGAAAGGCTCATTGTTAAGCCCAGATTGCGTGTAATCATGCAAGAAACGAGAGAAGGACAGTAATACAAGGGGTGAGACCAGAGAGCCTTGCTTTATGCTGCGTATCCACTCACGATTTTCGTTGAGAAAATCTGCCACTCCGTGCACAAAGGGGTAGATTTCCGAAAGTTTGCCACCTTCGTTTATAGTTCTCAACAGATTCAGTAGTACATTATCGATTTTCGGCATGTTCGATTTGATGGCTTCACGGAAAAAGTACAATATTTGCATTTTTGGCTCGGAGCGCATTTTATTGAAAAGTTCTAGCAAGATCATATTCTAAAATGCATATACTCAGAGAGAAAATAGGACGCTCATAAAGTTGACACGAAAAATTTCATTGAACATCAGGCAAAAGACCACGAGATTATCATTCAATCAAAAGAAGTTCGAAAACATTTTCAAAAATATTCATGTCAACTTTATAAACGTCAAAAACAGTATCAAAAACTTACCATTCTATACAAGGCTGTATACCAATTATCTGTTATAGAAACACCCATATTGCGGAAATGCTAAAAGTAGAAATTAAGTCTCGTTCATGAGAGAAATTTTGGTACTATTCCACTTTGGTTACCCCAAAAAATTTTTTTTGATCACCCATCTAGGGATATTTTTATGTGAGGAATTGAAATTTCGCACTTCAAAAGAATACTCAATAACAAATTACCTTTGGCGCATTTTGTGGATCGACTAAGATCCCATATAAGAATCCGGCAGAAGTTACTTCAACAAATTTAGGATCTTTACTGCGTTGCATCAACCAATCATGTGCCTCTTTTTCGGATAAATTATTCATGTTCTCCATCAGAAAATTATAATGGCTCACTAGAGTCTACAAAAGACACAAAAAATAGAATCTAGGAATTGATCAATACCTCATCAACTTCATTCGTGGCATCGAAACGATAATTTAACATCAGCAGACGAGAAGTTCGAGATTTTTGGTTTCCACTTTCCATGGTTATTTATTCCATAAATAAAATCAACAGAATCTATAAATTAGTTTATTCTAACTAGTAAAAAAAGAACTTGAATAAAAATGTTTTTGCAATTTTTTACTGGAAAAAGTGCCGTTTTTTGACTCCTGATTCGTGAAATTGAGTTGTGGCAGGGCCCGAAAAAGTGGGCGTTAGCATCTAGCACACATGGGTGGGTGCTAGCATCCATCTATTTTGACCAGGAGGCGAAAAAATGGGTGATAGCACCCAAAATTCACCCACATCAACTATCACCCATGGGTGAATCACCCACTAGTGGGTGATTTGGGTGATCCACCCTGGGTGATGGGTGGGTTATGGCACGTTTTCGCCCCCTGATTTTGACCCAAAAATAAATAAATGTGGGTGCTAGCATCCCCCAATGGATGCTTTTGGGTGGTGGGTGCCAACACCTGTGAGTACTGATAGGTGGGCAGGACAGCACCCAGGGTGCTGGGCAGGATTAATATCTAAAATTTTTGAAAAAAAGCAATTAGGCCTCAGAAAAAAAGCAATTAGGCCTCAGAAACAAAGCAAATACTACAATATGATTAAAAATTAGCTACAATAATGATTTTCGGGTAAAAAATATCCTAAAATACAATTTTTGGTAAAAAAATAAGTACTTTTGGTTAAAATTTTTCGATTTTTGACAAATTTCTAGTCAATAAATAATTATTTTTATGAACTTTTCCCAAAAAATCGAGAAAATTGCCATTTTTGGCTTTGAAAAAAAAGCAAAAATGCCTGAAAAAAAGCAAATTTCTACGAAAAAAGCGAAAATGGCAACCCTGGTGCTGGGTGCTAGCACCTTTTCGGGTCCTGTTTCAGGCCACTTTAGTAGCGGGAATCGCCAGGACTCGAAGTTTAAGTTTAAAAGTGCCAGATAGAGGGATCAACTTTGCAAAAGATCTCGAGTAAAATGAATTCGTAGTTTGGAGATAGAGCCGATTCTTGCCGACTCGAAATCTCCAACGGTATTCCGAGGGGTTAAAGCTGCATAAATTTATGACATTCTTCTAACATTGCCAACATTTTCAAACTTCCGACTAATCGTTTTAGTGACTCAATCTTTTTGAACTTATATTTCGGGCAATGGATTTTATCAAGCATGCAGGCTCTCGAAAGATATCACTCAATGGAACTCGGGCTCTCTTTTGAACTTATGTTAGTCGTTCTTTAGCTGATCAGTCGATTTTACACATGTGTTCTCTTCTTTTCGCTTAGATAATTCCTACGAACAGTTTTTATATTTATCATTATTTTAAGCTAAATGAGTTAAAAACTTCCAAAATTTTGTACAAGGGGAGGCGGAGAGGTCCTGGCAAAGGATGATCAGGGGAAGGCAAAAGTTCGGGAACATCCGACAAAAATTATGGGGACAACCGACAAAAATTATGGGACACTACCACTGTCGGATTTTTGCGTTTTTAGTGTTGAAAACGCAAAATCCGACAGGGGTGGTGTCCCTGAATTTTTGTCTGTTGTCCCCGAACTTTTGTCGGTTATCCCCGAACTTTTGTCCCCAAACTTTAGTCTTTTTGTCCCCGAACTTTTGCCTTCTTCCTGATACGAAGTTCTGACATGAGATGCAAGTCTTGTCTATGTATGCAAAAAATCCTGGCATAGAATGCAATAAGTCCTGACAAGTTCTCAATAAAAAATCTGCAACCTTGAAGACTGTTGTAAATCCATTAAAACTAAAATTTTTCCTATGTCAGGACTTATTGCATTCTATGCCAAGACTTTTTACGCACATGGACAAGACTTATTTTAATGGGTCCCACTGAATCGCTACCAATATTTCGGTAGCGGTAATGACGGTAAATAGGTAAATTTCGAGCTTACCGGAATTTCGGTAGCGGTAATCCGTTAATTTTGTCATCCGTTAAGTTTTCGGTAGTGGTATCCGATAATTTTTTCATCCAGTTCAGTCCAGGGCTGAACCGCTACCGTTATTTCGTTTGCGGTAATGACGGTAAATCGGTAATTTTCGGGCTTACCGGAATTTCTATAGCGGTAATCCGTTAATTTTTTCATCCGTTAAGTTTTCGGTAGCGCTATCCGGTAATTTTTTTCATCCGGTTCAGCCCTTATCCCATGTCAGGACTTCGTACATCCTTTGCCAGAACTTCTCCACCCCCTGTACCATCAATTTTCTTGGATTTTTTAGTTAATGAAATAGGTATTGATCAAGATGGATTCAAACTCAAACGAGAAAATTAAAACCAAAATAACAGATGCATTGAAAGGCGTAAAGGAAGAAGATCGAATTAATTTTTTGATCAATCGTTTAGCCAATAGTGAACAAGAAAATGAACGTTTGAAGACCGATGTAGAAACTAAGAAAAAGGAAAATGCTAAAATTCCAATGGTATGTCAATTTTTTCGAGTTCTTCCCAGAGGTCGAAGTTGGGCCCGGATCATCAATTACCTTGGTTCCTTGAAAATTTCCCGTAGATGGATAATGAAGGGGACCGTCCCTCCCTCTCATTGAATATTTAGACTATTAGCGCGCATTTGCGACAACCTCTAAACAATTTGATCATTTCTAGCTTGAAAAAAAAATATCATCAGTCGAAAAACTGTTGAGCAAAACCGAATTAGCGAAAAGCAAATTGGAAGAACTATGTCGTGCAATAAAAACTCAAAACGAAGAACGCCTCAAGAAAATGGAACAGGCTCATTCAGAGACCATTGCTTCTCTAAAGGTTTCGTTGGCCGACATACAGAAGAGCGTGAGTGCACGAGAAGATCAAAAGAAAGCTGTTGCCGATGTAGATAATTTATCCGGGCAACTAAAAGAACTTTCATCGCAATATGATAAAAAGCTTAACGATTTGCGAAGCTTAGTGAGAACTATTTTTTAAAATTTTACCTAGTTATTCAATTTCAGTATGAAGATCGTGAAAAGGGTATTCATAATATCAACCAAAGTAAAGATGAAGAAATTGGCATTCTCAAAACTGAATTAGAACTGATGCGAGTGCGTGTGACAGAAGTTTTCGCCGAGAATGTGAACCTTAAAAAAGAGGTAAGTGCAGGGCGCTTTTAATTCAAAGTAAACATGCTTCTAGCTACTCGAAGGCGAGCAGAAGCTCAAGTCAACGTTGGAGTCAGAAATTTCTTTGCGTAAACTATTAAATGAATATTCTGACAAATATGCAACATTGTTAAATTCACTTGTTCAATCTAATGAATCTTTTGAACGAGTGAAAAAGGAAATGAATAAGATGAACAACAATTTGATCAAAGTCGAGGCAGAATCACGCAGATGGAAAACACGCCTTGATGAAGCTAATGCGTAAGTTTTTGAGTTGAATATTTTCTCAATTGTAAAAATTTAGTTTAATCATAAATTTAACTACGACGAAAATAGAGTTTGAAAAGACGTTGTCGCTCAAGGACCGCCAACTCTTACAGCTTCAGGTACCTATTCTCTTCTTTTTTTCCTCAACCCGTTGTTTTTAGGAGTTATGTCGGCGGTTACAAAAACAAACTCATGCTGAAGAAAATCTTCTCATCCCACCTCATCAACCAGACACACCCGAAAGTCTTCCAGAGAGCTCAGACGTTTCCATAAACGAAAATGAAGAAGAAGCCAAGCGGGTTGCTGCTGAAACTCCGTTCGAAAATCTCATTGCTCAAGAAAACTAATCTCACAACAATTTTTTGTATAATTCTATCCTTAAAGGGGTGCAGATCTGGGGTCAATCTCGGTCGAAAAATTTTTTCTTTTGTAAAAAGTTCTGACGTCATATTCGTTTTCTCTGCAAAATTACCCCTAAAGGTCACTTTTCGAAAGAAAATTTTTTTCTACCGAGATTGACTCCAGATCTGCACCCCCTTTAATGTATATAATTTTGTTATGCAATATTTTCTCTTTAAATTTCGATTGTTTACATTGAAAAAAAGTTATAATTTCAGATTTTTATGCAGTTTTCTACTTATGTTTCTCTGCGTGAAAACATTATTTATATTGAGCAAGTGAATCAATCCAAATGGGTGAGGCTAGCGAAGGGCTTGTTATCCACGGCGCACCAAAGTGTACAAAAGTTGACACACCTTAAAATTCCAAGAAAAACGCTTCAATTTTGTATGAAAAATATTTTTTAAACGTTTTTTAAGTTAAAAATAATCAAAAAACTTAGAGTTGACGTCTTTTTTAAGAACAGAAATGTTATTAAACACGAATGCAACACTTTTATAACAGTTTCTCAACTTTTTGCACACTTTGGTGCGCCGTGTATTTGTTGCGTTTATCACTCATACTTTTTCTTTATTGCTCCAAATGGCTTATGACATTTAATCAATAAATTTTTTTCAATATTTGTTCATTCCACAAAAACGAGTTATAACTGCTTTAATTTATGTGATTGAGTAATTTACAGTAAAGGGGGCTGAGCGCTTGAGGTTTTTTTTCGTATTTATTTTTGCACTGAAAATATTTGTATTTGCACTGAAATTGTTTATTTTTGCGTTGAAAAAATTTGAATTTGTAATGAAAAAATGGGCAGAAAACCTAAGCCAATAGTAGGAATAATAACTTGCATGAAATTGTAGAACAAGTCTCTCGGATGTTTGGCAAAAAGAACAAAGAGAAAAAGTCGAGTAAAAGTCCAGGTACTAGTGATGTTGGAAATTTTCGTCCCACATTGAGTATTAGCTTGAAGCAGGCTGTTATAAATAGTAAATGCTTCGACGGTGTTCCAATTCCACTTATCGTTCGTCAGTGTATTGATTATGTTGAGGAAGAAGGTATGTTAAATGATTAGCTTATAAGGTTTTTTTAGCTTAACCCAGTGGATGGCCCGTTTGTGGTTCCAGTTCCGGTTTCTGATGTGGAACTGGAATCGCAAAAAATTTGTCAAAAATCTTCAAAATTCATAATTTTTTCGCCAAAAATCGTCATTTTCAGCTTTAAAATGAAAATTTTCGAAAACATTTTCCGCCTGTGGCGCTGTTTTTTTACTTGAACATGGCCTCAATCCCTTTTTTCATGTGTGGTTCACTATATTTTGTTTTTTAGGCTTACTAGCAGAGGGAATCTACAGAGTTAGTTCTCCAATAACAAGATTAGACGAATTGGAAAGAATGGCCAATCATAGCACTCCGATCAGCTTTAAAGACCCACACGAGGCAGCTGGGCTATTGAAACGTTTTTTACGTCAACTACCCGAGCATATATTAACGGAAACAATGAAAAAAGAGTTCGAATATGGCGCTTCGTGTAGGTTTCCATTTCAAGTTTTCAACCTTTTTACTCGACTTTTAGTATGCAAATGTGATCTCTATAGTTTTTGTACTTGCTCCGTTGTTTCACAATTTAAACAATGGCTACAGAATTTGCCCACAGAGAATTATTATTTGTTAGCATATGTGTTTCTTCATGCTCAACATGTTGTTTTTTATGTGAGTTGGAGAAATTTTGGGGTCGTACATATCATGGGGGGGGGAGGGGTAGCCAAATAATAACGTTGAGGAGGAGGGGGTCGGCCAATGATAACGTTATCATGGGGGGTACCAAATGGTAACGCTTGATAACGTTGGGGAAGGGGGTGCGAAAAAATTTCACGAAAACCCTGAATTTTACACAAAAATGTAAAATTCAGGGTTTTCGTGTCAATATTCAGGCAAATTCAAACCCGTTTCCGGCCGGCTAGCGTCCGAAAATCGTCGTGAAATGCATTTCAAAAATTTTTAGCAACATGAAAATAAAATGAACCTAGCAGCGTTGGGTGTCCTACTCCAAGCCATGCTAAATTCTTCAAGAAATGTCATAAGAATATTTTTATTGAACGCTTCAAATACGTTAAACCCGGATAATAAAAATATTGTCTATCTATTCGACGACGTCAGAATTAAGAGGTAGGTTGTTTTCTTACATCATTCCCGTCTCATTCATGGATTGATTCTTTGAATTCTCTTTCTACATATATGAAGTACAGGGTCATTCAGCACATCTCCCCCAAAGAAAGTTGAATATCTTCGTTAGTTAGTTAGTTCGTTTTTGGAGCGAAATCGTTCGCTAGTTTCGTTTTTTTCTATTATGATTTATCTTTATGCAAAGTAAAAAAATCTGAGATATTCAACTTTCTTTGGGAGAGGAGGTTGTGTGCTGAATGATCCTGTATTATCGTCTAGTCCTCTAATGCATTTTTAAAAAAAAGTTCAGGTTGGAGCGATCAGCAAAAGTTGATCGTCACACAACGTGAACTTTCTTATAAAACTTTTGTTCAAAACTGGACTGGTCGTTAAAAAATTGTTGAAAATGCAGTTTCTCAAATAACGACACATCAGTTTCCGAACAATATAATAGAAAAGTGGCTGTTCAAAAAAACGGCATTGCTTACTTTTCTTTTGATGACTAATGTAACACCAATGATTGTCGCGATGACTAACACCCCCACGGTGACCAACGAGACCCAGTCGTTGGAAGTTTCTTTCGGACGGTCTGTTCCATATCTGATAGAGTTGATGTCATATTTCGGCTTGCCAATATCCGCATCTTTCACAGTTTCATTGCTCGAACTATTGCCAACGAACACAAAAATCTAAACTTTTTGAAATTCTCACCAAAGTTTGTTTCACGGAGACGTTCCGGAAGCATAGCCTAGTGGATAGCATCACAGACTTTCGAGTTTGAAGATCTAGGTTCAATCCCACTCGAAGCCAAATCTTTTTGCATTATCCAAATTTGATGAAAATTTTTGCCTAGGGGTGATTTTATGCGAAAAACACGATGGTGATATTATTTTTCATGTTCACTAAGCTATGGCGATTTTTGGAAACCTCTCCGTGAAACAGACTTTAAAATGACTCAATTTTTCGTCGTACATTTTCAAAATTTAGTGTCGATTTTTTGGCTTGTTCATCATCTTCTGCGGTTGTAGTGGAAGTTGACTCTAGTGTAGTGGTGTCAAGACTTTCATCAAAATTTTCTTCAAAATCCTCTTCTTCGACATCCAATAAGGGCTGTCCTTTAAGCTTATACGGTCTAGCGCATACGGTTTTCTCCGAATTCTTTAATAAAAAGTCGAGATTTTTTTCCGCCGCCACTCGGTATTTATTTCTTATCCATTCGGCTACTAAATTTTTATTGCGTTCAAGAATGTCAAAAAAGTCTAAGTTTGCCTGATTTTCAATGAAATCGTGTTTATTGAAATGATTGGTCATGAAACATAAAATCAGGCAACAAATTTTATGCTTCATGATCAATCGTTTCAATAAACACAACTTTATTGAAAATCAGGCAAAGTTAGACATCTTTGACAACTTTTTTTATATGCTTGAATGCAGCCTAAAGAAATAATTGTTCACACTCTTACTAGATTTTCCATTTTCGTCACATATCCACGGATTTCCGGATATGTCAATCTCGGTTAAATTTGGCAAGTTTTCTAAGAAGGTTATATTCAAATATTTGAGGCGGTTTTCATCTAATGATAATTGTTGTAAGTGCGATGTTTGTTCCTCGAAGGCTAACGAGTCGATGAATTCAATGTTGTTAAACGAGAGATCAAGTTCCTAAAAACTTACAAGGCTTTCAAAAGGGTTCAAATCCGAAAAGGTGAATGCAGGGGTCAAAATTTCAACAAAAAATGTTGCTAATCGACTCAGCTCGCCGAGAGCTTCAAAAGGAGTACCATATCATGAGGTTTTGTGGGTTTTCCTCATGGCCGAGTGGCTAAAGCGCTCTGCATTAACTCATTGGTCATGGGTTCGATCCCGCACCGAAAAGTCATAAAAGGTTTTTTGTGCGCCATCCTGCCCTTACAGTTAAATGAGTCATTCCTTGAAACATTTCTTTCGTGATATTTTTTAGCCCACATCCATTTAAATTCAGCCGTGCAAGTTGTACCATTTTTCCAAACGCATTTTCGTCAATCTAAACGTTTTTTATATAGCCTTTTTTGTACCATTTTATCTTTTTTGTATTACCTTACTCAACTTTTCATTGTGACTAAGATCAAGTGCCCGAAGAGACTTGTGAAGATTTTTGAAAAATTGGCTTGAAATCTGAGTCACTTCATTCCAACCAATATCCAAAAATTGGAGGCTGTGAAGGCCATCCCACAGCTTCGGTCCAAAAGTAGATTCTCGAAGAAAGTTGCCAGCTAAAGACAAATAGTTGAGATTGTGCAATTGAGCAAAGCTTCCTTCTTCTATAGCTTCGAGCAAGTTGACTCGTAGGTCTAGCTGAAATACGAAGCAGTCAAAAAAAGACTTCGTCTAAAATAACATTTGTTTACCTTCTTCAAGTTTGCCAATCCATTCAAATGGCTTCTATTAATAGATTTAATGTTACACCCAGTCAAAATTAGATTTTCCAGCTTTTTTGTCTGCGTGAAGTTGATTTTGGACAAGTCGTCCAACCCGTCGATCCGCGTCAGGTCTAAAGTCTAAAAACTCCATAAAAATTTGGAACTAGTATCGACTAGGTATCCCATGAACATGAAATTTTTCAAAAGATTTTTTCGAAAAATTTCACGCTCAGCGGGATACCGAATCGATACTAGTTCCAAAAATTTGCCCCCACAACTTACTCTAATTTCCGTCAGTTTGCCCAAGTCATTTGCCAAATTTTTCACCGAGTTGTGCTCTCCAATGATCAACTTGTTGAGACTTCTCAATTGCCCAATCGAGTCTGGTTCCATTTCGGCTAAAAGGTTTCCACTCAGGTCCAATACTTCCAGCTATAATTTCATTCTTTACAGGCATTTTCGCTTATTTGTAAAGTCGTCTTACTGATTTAGCCACTTCTTCTAGCTCGTATTTCTTTATGTGAATGATTTTGTTCTTTCGGAGATTCAAGACTTTCAAGTTGTAGCTTCGCTTCAGCAATTCAATCGGCATTTCTTCTAGCTGACAGTCTTCGACTGTTATTTCTGTTAGTGATTTCAGGCTTGTGGTGGTGGGTATTAAGTAGGAGAGATTTAGCGGAGAACCATGACATGAGCGAATTTCGAATTGCTGAAGCTCGTGCAGGGGGAAATCTATGAACGTTTCATTGAAAGTTTCATCAATTGCCATGTGATTGATTGATATCTAAATTTTTTCTATTTTGACTGTTCCCGGGGAGATTTAAATCACCAGTCTACTTTTGGGGTGCTATGTGATAGAGCACAAAATTTGAAGCATTTTTTGTTTTTACGTCACTACTTGAAAATCTAATCGTAAAAAGTTATGAGCGAAACAAAAAAATTTTCAAACGAGTTTGAACATTGAAACGAAAACCCTGATGCATCAATCAGATTGTTTATTAAAACGATTGAATAAAACATTATGAAAATCCTTGAACATTAAGTACCGCATTTTTTATAGCTCGCCGAGACGAATAAAATGACACCAAAATTACTGAATTTGAACAATGTTTTGGGTTATTGAAACGAAAATTCTGATTCAGGGTTTTCGTTTCAATAACCCAAAACATTGTTCAAATTCAATAATTTTGGTGTCATTTGATTCGTCTCGGCGAAATATAAACAAATGCTGTATTTATTTTTTCCCAAATGTTCAATGTTTTAATAGACAATCTGATTGATGAATCAGGGTTTTCGTTCCAATGTTCAAACTCATTTGAAAATTTTTTTGTTTCGCTCATAACTTTTTACGGTTAGATTTTCGAGTAGTGTTGTAAAAGTAAAAAATGCTCGAAAGTTTGTGCTCTATCACATGAAGCACATCAACTCTCCAAAAGTATGACTGGTTCTATAAAATTCGGTATGAACAACCCCTAAAAAGTTCCGAAGAAAATATGACTAGGAACACATACGTATTTGATCTCCATCCTCGACTGGTCTTTCTTCCCATATTTTGCATGGTATCACCATTATGAATGGTGTCTCCAGAATTAGTGGCCTTATTACAAACAGCCATTGCAATCAAGATATCTGATAGTGGTGGCTTGAACATTTCTTTGTCAATCGATTTGGCTGTTTTCTGTTCATCGTTTCCGGGCAGGCCTAAACGTAAAAATATCTACTATAGTCTTATATCTGGGACGGACAGTAGCGCAAATTGGGTTTCGATTTTCGGGGGAGGGGGGGGGGGTGTAAAACATTTTCGTTTCGATACACCTTTTCCTGAATCAGGGGCATGGGAAGATTTTTACTAGGATGGACTATTTCCAATTTTGGTACGCCATATTTTCTGGCGTACCATCTGTGTTTTTGTTGCAAAACATTTTCGCTTCGATACCCCCTTTCCCTGAATCAGGAACATGGAAGAATTTTACTAGGATGGACTATTTCCAATTTTGGTACACCGTGTTTCTTGTAAATTTTTCGCACCTGTAGTAATTTCATCGTAGTACCATAAATCCGTCACTGTCATAATATTTTTTGTTAAAGTGCCCGTTTTGTCCGAAGCAATAATGTTCGCGGAGCCAAGCGCCTCCACAATGTCCAATCGTTTCAGATACACATTTTTGGCACTCAGACGTCTAGCAATGACGGTGAGGATCGAAGTAACCGTTGCTGGGAGACCTAAAAAATGAAAAAGTTGGATTTTTCTTCAAGATGCAACAAACCTTCAGGGACCATGCCAACAGCACAGACGGCAAAGGAAGTTGCCAAGAGCATGGGTACGTTGTCCCACTTGTGTACAAAACCGCCGATGACGAAGACAGATGTGCCGATAGTCAATGCCATGAAGACGAGGAATTTGACAAACTTTTTGATTTGCATTTCCAGTCGGCTCTTTTTGTTGGGTTGGCCAGTGGTGAGCTCAGCGATTTGTCCAATTACCTAATGTTAAGGATTTAGTAGTTGCAAAAAGTGACAAGAAATATGCGAATTTTGAACATGAATATAAATTGTTTCATGATCTCCGTTGTCGCAATGAACAAAATATTATCGTGCTTTCACCCTGATTCAGGGTGATTTATTATTTTGTTCGAAATTCGCATATTTCTGGAAATATTCGAATTTTGAACATGAATATAAATTGTCCATGGTGACACAACGTTGTCTCCGTTTTTCACAATGAATAACTTACAGTTTCTGTGCCAGTCCGAATGACGACACCGATTCCTTCACCATCAACACACAGAGAACCATTGAAGGCGACATTTTTCGACTCAAAAATATTGATATTTTCGGGCACGGCTTCGACTTGATAATCAATCGGTTCGGCTTCGCCGGTGATCGAAGATGTCTCCAGTTTGAGTTGAGAGCATTGCTACACAAATTTATACAGTTAAAAAAAAGAAATTTAAAAAAATTTTTGCCTGACTCAGGCAATTTTCGCTTCAATACAAAAATTGCCTGAATCAAGGTTAGGCAAAATTTTTTGACCCTCGGAGATCGAACCCTCACCCTTCAGAGTGGAAGAGCTTTACCACTTCGATACGCTGTATCCAACTTTTTCCTATCGACTGCTAAAACAGACTATAGAGCATTTTGTCCGTCTCGTTGAGACAAATAAAATAACACCAAAAGTATCCAATTTGAACACTGTTTTGGGTTATCGAAATGAAAACCATGAATCAGGGTTTTCGTTTCAATAACCCAAAACTAGTTGAGTTTCGTCCCCAGCTACGCTTTTCCCGCTTGTTATCTTAAATTTTTACCAAAACTCGAGCATCAGCTGGAACTCGTTTGCCATTCTGTATTTTGATTATATCACCAACTACAACTCCAGACGCACCAATTTCCTGTGCGTTGCCATCTCGAATCACGATGCAAGTCTCCGGTAGGAGGTTTTGAAAACCTCGTACGACCTAAATAAGTAAAAAATTTTCTTCGCTGATCAAAATTTGTTGGCTGGTACCGAAAAATTCTTTTTTAGTTGCCCGACCAACATGAACACAAACGTTGATTTTACGGAAGAAAATTCAAACAGATTTCGATCGGTTCGGGCTTGGGGAATCGCATTGATTTCTTCTCAAAAAACGGAATTTTCTTCAGTAGAATCAACGTTTGTGTCGATGTTGTTCAAGGACCAGTCGAGTGGGAAAAACGTTGCCATTTTCATGTTGATATTCGGAAAGTTCATGAAAAATGCAAAAAATTCAAAAAAGTTTGTATATTACAACGAAAACATGTAAACAAATTCAAATGCAATTATTTCGAAAACTACAACGATTCAGAACATGCCATAAAAACAAAAAATGCTCCATTTTTCATGAACTTTCCGAATACCAACGAAAAGTAGGGCGACTTTTTTCCCACTTGACTGGTCCTTTAAAGGACCAGTGGAGTGGGAAAATTAGTTAAACGTTACTCGTCTAGCTTCTCTTTCTTGATAGAATGAAATAAAGCACATCACAACGATCATCACATACAAAATTATCGTGACCCACAGACTTGTTAGATCACTAAAATCCTTGTTTGTTATTAAGATAATTTAAAAAATTTAAGTTAGTTATAGTAGATTAGTGATCTAAGAGTTATAAAAAGTAAGGCATGTGACAGAAATTCTAATTCGTTAACTCTTAGGTGACAAATTGGCACTAGATCCCTCGTTACAACACGAATTCACGACCATTCGTTACGGGTCTCTCGTTACAGAACCCGCTCGTTACCTCTTCTAGCACCTCTGCTAGCGTTTCTTCTAGCGTCTCTGCTTTCAGAGGTGTAGAAGGTGTGCTAGAAGAGGCGCTAGAAGAATTTCTGTAACGAGAGGCCGTAACAAGCGGATTCCGTAATAGGCCGTAACGAGTGCCCGTGATTAGTGTACTCGGTAACGAACGCCCGTAACGAGGGACCTAGTGCCGAAAAATTTAAGCGAAAAGTCGCAAAAATGAGACTTTTCGCTTCAATACACAGACCTTCCGTGAATCAGGGAAGCGTTTTTCTCGTCCGAATTGGCTATTACGACGAAAAAAACTTACGAAGTGTTTGCGAAGAATCCAGCAAGTGTCAAAGTACTTGCAATAGCTAGTACCACCCATAACAAATTCAAGAATTGTCGCAAAAATAATTCGAGATCAGACATTTCTTTCGGCTTTGGGAGCTCATTTGGACCATGTTTCTGAACAATTACACACGTTTAGTAAAAAAAAGTCCGGAGTTACAACAAACTAAGGGTTAAAAAAACATGCGAGGAATCCGAATTGGACATTTTCGAAGCAAAAAACGCTTCCCTGATTCAGGAAAGGCCTGTGTATTGAAGCGAAAAGTTGTAAAAATCAAATTTTGCGACTTTTCGCTTCAATACACAATACGCCTTCCTTGATTCAAGGAAGCGTTTTTCGCTGATTCTCACGACAATTCGTCGTTTTAAGGCCAAAATCAAGTTTTTGTGACTTTTCACTTCAATTTTCACGTGGGTGCCCCCCCCCCTATTGTAGCTCCAAAATGTTCATCTTTGCACGAGCAAAATAAAATGGACGTGCAGGAGAGAAAACGAAAAATTTTACTTCCAATAAATGCTCCGCTTGGGATTTCGCCAACCCGTTGCTCTGCTCGGGGTTTCTCACATTAATATTCGAATCTTTGAAAAAGCCTTCACAACGATCAACATCCCAAGTGTGTTCGCAAAATGAACTAAAAATTTTTTTCAAAAACTAGGTAAAAGCAAACAGTCCAACTTACGTATTCATATTTTGAGCCACTTTGGGATTTTGCGGGCCGACTTTTGAGACAAAAAACCGTCGTTTTTGTTGTTTTTGAGATGTTTTGGGGCCGTCGTTGGTGCTAGCAAAACCATTTTGTGGTTTGATATTAGCTTCAGGGTCGTCTTCAAATCCCATTATGAACTAAAAATTTTCAAAAATTTTATATTTTACACGAAAGAACGAGAGAATAAAACACGATTTGGGTCAAAAGATGATGGAGTTACAGCAATAATCCGTTTATATAAAGAATTAGGTTAATAACAAATTTATTTTTCCTCACAACTTTATGAGCTGACACAACAAAAACTAAGTAAAGACCACAAACCAAAAATTTGACTTCAAAGGCCAGTCCGGTCGGAAAAAAGTTGGAAGCTACTACACAATAGGAGGGGGCCAGCACATGAAAAATTTTCTGGAAATGACATGTAAAAACATGCGAGGCATCCGAATTTGACATTTTCGAAGCGAAAAATCGCTTCCTTGATTCAGGGAAGACCTGTGTATTGAAGCGAAAAGTCACAAAAATGCGTTTTTGCCTAAAAACGACAGTTCGTCGTGAGAATTAGCGAAAAACACTTCCTTGATTCAGGAAAGGCGTATTGTATATTGAAACGAAGAGTCACAAAAATGCGTTTTTTTGCCTAAAAACGACCCCTTTTAGGAAAAAATGTACTGGAAAAGCGCTTTTTTTAGACGAAAATATGTTATTTTCTCGAATTTTCGCGTCGATATACAGCTTGTCTTGAATCCGAGGAATTTTATAAATGTCAAATTCGGATTCCCTGCACATTTTTACATCCAAAAAGGGTCATTTTTAGGCAAAAATTGCATTTTTGCGACTTTTCGTTTCAATACAAGGCCTTTCTTGAATCAGGGAAGTGTTTTTTCGCTTCGAAAATGTCAAATTCGCCGCATGTTTTTACTCCTAGAGGGGTCATTTTCAGAAAAAAATTTCCACTTGAGTGGCTCCCTATTGTGGTAGCTCCAAATTCTGCCTATGGTACTACCCCCTGCCCAGCTACGAAAAAAGTTTGTGTCTTTTTATACTCATTTTTCTTTGGCATAGGGTCTAATGGAACGATACGAATGAAACGAAGTAATGGAACGAAATTCAGGGTTTTCGTGTCAATACTCAGGCAAATTCAAACCCGTTTCTGGGCGCTGTCTGGAAATAAAATCATTTCATTCGTATCGTTTTATTTGATGTTTCATTTGTATTCGTTCCATCTGTGTTTGTTTCATTCTTATTGTTTCATTTGTGTTCGCTTCATTTGTATCGTTTCAAACTTTTCGTTTCATTCGAGTCTATGCTTTTCTCTCAACTAACTAGAGTTAATCGGAAACGCAAAAATTCCCAGTAAGAAAGTTTTCTCTTTTAATCGACGCCGACTCAAATCCATTAACCAAACACAAAAAACCGAATTGTAGAATAAACAATGCAGAACGACTTCGGCACGAGCTTTGTGGCGAGCGATTTGACTTTGTGCCGAAAACTTGGTCGGTGATGCCTTCCCGAAAAGTATCCATTACAATCGAGCAACACAAACCGGATAGTGTGCTGCCTCTCTTTCACAATAGGACTCGATCACTGAGAATTAGATCCCGGCGGTGAAACTTCTCCCCCTTTTATTCTTTTTTTGCGAACAAAACGACTTGACCCAATTCCCAGACTTTTTCCCTAGATCACAATTCCATTAACTCGAAAAAAAACATTTGCGATACGAAATGTCAATGTCTATTGAATTTTATAAATCGTTTCAATACACAGATCACATTGATGATCAGGCACTTCGCGTCAATCCCTTCGTTTCAATACACAAACTCGTTTAAATTTTTCGTGCAATTTTTGAGTTTTTTGAATCTTTTCGAGTTTTTTCAACTTTTCGAATTTTTTCGAGCTTTTGGACAAACAAGATCAAAATCACCACTTGCTATTTTAGATGGTAATATATAGTTATGGGTTTATGGCACTCGACCAGCCGGTGTTAGGTGTGCCCCCACTGGTCCACATATGCTCCGGCTTAACCGGTCGAGGACGTCATCTGTGACACACATGTTGCACAATCGACCCAAATGCGTTCAAACAAGGCGTCAATTTGAAACCACAACAGCAGGAAATGGCGATGCTTGGTCGATCGAGAGCTCTCACTTCATCCATCTTATTACAGCGTAAATGACCCTTGAATTAATTCACTTTCATACCACTTTCGAGTTATTGAGTGTAAAAAATGAGACAGAGATTACCAAGCAAAATTATGGTTGGACTTGGCTATGTTTTTCCGAGTTCATGTTTTCGCTGTAATACACAAAATTTCAAAAATCGTCAACTTCAAACGCAATTATCTCAAAAACTACAACGCATAGGTTACCAAGGGGAGTAGAGTACCCCCTCACCACTCATCCTCAGACCTCCCTTATAGTCATTCATCCATCCATTCTGAGGACCCGGTGTATCCCCCCCCCCTACTGGTAAACCATGCTACAACGATTCAGAGCATGCCTTAAAAACAAAAAATGCTCCATTTTTCATAAATTTTTCGTCGAATTTCGTTGAAAAATGGCAACTTTTTTCCGACCGGACTGGTCTGGTCCTATAAGAATTTCTATTTTTTTCGTAATAACTGGGAGCGTTGCCAAAAAACTCAAAAATGGACGGCAAATCGGCTGGCGTTCTTCTTCTTCTTCCCCCCTTTATCGGGTTTGCTGCTGCTAAAAATTCTCGATGAATTTGATAAGGAACGCCGCAAACACCCGATTCGTTGCCAACACTTTTCGTTTACATTGGCAAACGAAGCGTTCACTTTTGACAAGACCGAACGGCGACTTAACCATTTTTTCCATTTTCATATCACACGACTTCGTTTTCACTTATTTACATTTACTTAATTTTTATTGCCCATTACTGTAAAAGCTGAAGGACAGCTGCGTCAATTTTGACTGTACTTTAAAGGACCGAGTCCACTCGGGAAAAAAGACTATGAAAAATTATAGATTCGGAAATTTTAGGGAAAATGGAGCATTTTTTGTTTTTACGGGATATTCTGAATCGTTGTAGTTTTCGAGATAATTGCGTTTGAATTTGTTACAAGCTCTTCGTTGTAATACACAAACTTTTT